>OY740817.1:10654431-10787604 GCA_963514005.1 Raja brachyura
ACACACACACCACACACACACACACACACACACACACACACACACACACACACACACACACACATTCAGTTACATACTTACATACACACAGTCATACTTACACACACATATACACAGCCACATACTTATACACACATTCAGTCACACACTTACACACAACACAGTCATACTCACACACATGTACACAGCCACACACTTACACACAGTCACATACTTACACACACATATAACAGTCACCTACTTGCAGTCACACACACAGCTGCACACTTACAGCCACACGCTTACACACACAGTCACCGCTTACACTCTCCCATATACAATGGCATGCTCTCTGTCTCAGTGACAATGTTATTCCTCACTCACGTACAAACACACTGTCTCAAGACACACACTCACATGCCCTCACTCACGCACACACATTCACACACTCTCACACACACAATATCTCCCACACACTCTCTCACTGAAAATGTCACACCCTCACTCACGTATACGCACTCTCTCACACACACACACATACATTAACGTTCTCTCCGTCTCTTTCCCTCTCACATAATATCTCATACACACAATATCTCACATAGTCAGAAATGTCTCTCACATTCCAACACACATTCTCCCTCTCATTCACATTTCCTCCCTCCTTCGCATTCTCCAAATAACATACACACGATCACAATCTGCCTTCCGCCGCACTCGCTCCTCCACTCACGCCAACGCGAGCACACACACACTATACACACACACATATACACACACTACACACACACACACTATACACACACACACTATATACACACACACACTATTTACACACACTACACACACACACTATATACACACTCACACTATATACACACACTACACACACACACTATATAGACAACACTATATACACACACACACACTATATACATACATACACGCACACACACACTATATACACACACACATCACACTATATACACACACACACACTATTATACACACACACTATATACACACACACACTTATATATATACACACATTCGCACACTATACACACACTATACACAGACACACACACTATATACACACACTACACACACACACTATACACACACATACGCACACTATACACACACTATACACAGACACACACACTATACACACACACACTATACACACACACTATACACACACACATATACACACACACTATACACACACAAACACGAGCAAAGACGGAGGCTACAGTGATGGATTGCTTGTCAGACGCAGCAAAGAGCCCCTGGACTGCGGCGTGGGAGTGAGTCTCGTCTCCCCTGCCTCTCTCTGTCTCTCTCCCTCCCCAGCAGCAAGCGAGGGAGTGTGAGTGCGAGATATGTAGAGGTTGCATGGCGTTCGACCCCCGCCATGTACGCCCGGCCGTGACCATTGGGGGCCAGCGGGCAAACACATGGCGGAGACATGTCCTCCTCACCGTCCCGTGTCGGCAGCCAGCGAGACGTAGATGGTCCCTTAATGGCTTTCGCCAGGGGTCCGCTCTTCCGGCTGCCCGGCGGAGGCGAGACCCCCACCCACACCCCTCTTCCCTTGTTCTGCTCAGTCTCTCTCTCTTTCTCCCCCCCCCCCCCTTCAATAGACAATAGGTGCAGGAGTAGGCCATTCGGCCGTTCGAGCCAGCACCGCCATTCAATGTGATCATGGCTGATCATCCCCAAACAGTACCCCGTTCCTGCCTTCTCCCCATATCCCCTGACTCCGCTATCTTTAAGAGCATTATCTAGCTCTGTCTTGAAAGCATCCAGAGAACCGGCCTCCACCGCCCTCTGTGGCAGAGAATTCCACAGACTTTTCTCTGTGAGAAAAAAGTCTACGTTCTAAATGGCTTACTCCTTATTCTTAAACTGTGGCCCCTGGTTCTGGACTCCCCTAACATCGGGACCATATTTCCTGCCTCTAGTGTGTCCAAGCCCTTAACAATCTTAAATGTTCAATGAGATGTCCTCTCATCCTTCTAAACTCCAGAGTGTACAAGCCCAGCTGCTCCATTCTCTCAGCATATGACAGTCCCGCCATCCGGGAATTAACCTTGTAAACCTACGCTGCACTCCCTCAATAGCGAGAATGACATTACAATATGAATTGTACATTACATCTATTGCAGATGCTGGTTTATACCAATTAATAGACACCAAATGCTGGAGTAACTACGCGAGTCGGGGAGCATCTCTGGAGAAAATAATAGGTGATGTTTCGGGTCACCTATCACAAAGTCTGAAGAAGGGTCTCGAGTCCGACCCGAAGCGCACCTATCCATTTTCCCCAGAGATGCTGCCTGACCCGCTGAGTTACTCCTGTACCTTTAGCCACAATGGATGTTGAGGGAGTCGAGGGATAGAGCAAGAACATGTGAAGATTGGAGCAGGAGTGGGCAACAGCTCTCTCAGCCTGGCCTGCCGTTTACAGTGATCAATGCGGGTCTCAAATTCTCTTGCACGCCCTCAGGAATGTGGGGTTGAGATGGAAGACCAGACATGGTCTTGTAGGACGGCGTAGAACGGCTCGAGGGGCTGAGTAGCCTGCTTCCGCTCCTATCCCTGGCGCAGGTGGTGCATTGGCATTGGCATGGTTTGGTGCAGCGTCCAGGGGGGTGGTTAAGTTTGAACGCGCTCAGGAATCACTCGTCTCTCTTCGGACCGACTTGCTTTCACTCTCTTGTGCAGCCAGATTCATGGGGTGGCGTTTTGAGAATAAACAACAAAGTAAGGAAGTTTATTGTCCAAATATTCACATACAAGGAATTTGCCTTGGTGCTCCGCCCACAAGTAACAACATGACACACAGTGACAGTCGCCACAGTTACTGTCCACATCCCAGTACTATTATCCCAGTACTATTAGAGGCAATATGCAGGGGAGGCGGGGAGGGGGGGTAGGAGAGAGGGGCATTACTTAGGGGATGGGGACAGTAGTGAAGGAGCGCAGCACTATCAGGGTGGGGGTGGGGGGGGGGGGGGGCTGTAGTGGAGCCCAGCACTGTCGGAGGGGTAGTTTGGGGGGAGGGGGAGAAGTATTGAGGGAGCGCTACACTGTTAGGGAGGACATTACTGAGGGAGCGCTACACTATGAGATGGGCAGCGGGGAAAGACATGGGGAGGGTCGTTGTGAAAAAGATAAATACATAGAATTATGTATCGCACTATCAAAGGCCACTGTTGGGGGGTCGGAAATGCTGCACTGTCAGAGGGGTGGTATTGAGGGAGCGCTACACTGTTGGGGGGGGGAGTATTGAGGGAGCGCTACACTGTTGGGGGGGGGAGTATTGAGGGAGCGCTACACTGTTGGGGGGGGGGGAGTATTGAGGGAGCGCTACACTGTTGGGGGGGAGTATTGAGGGAGCGCTACACTGTTAGGGGGGGAGGGGGCAGTATTGAGGGAGCGCTACACTGTTGGGGGGGGGGAGTATTGAGGGAGCGCTACACTGTTAGAGGGGGGAGTATTGAGGGAAGTGCTACACTGTTGGGGGGGGGAGTATTGAGGGAGCGCTACACTGTTAGGGGGGGGGGAGTATTGAGGGAGCGCTACACTGTTGGGGGGGGGGGGAGTATTGAGGGAGCGCTACACTGTTGGGGGGGGGGGGAGTATTGAGGGAAGTGCTACACTGTGGGGGGGGGGGAAGTATTGAGGAAGTGCTACACTGTTGGGGGGGGGGGAGTATTGAGGGAAGTGCTACACTGTTGGGGGGGGGAGTATTGAGGGAAGTGCTACACTGTCAGAGGGGCAATAATGAGGGAGAGCTGCACCAGTGCTGGCAGGGTGCTGTACTGTTCGCGGGGCAGAGAGGGTGGAGGGAACGGGAGAGGTAGGCAGAGGGGAGGAAAGAGATGGGAGAGGGTAGTTGTGAAAAAGTCAAATACATAGAATTCAAAGTTAATCGTAGACAGTTACACCCACACTGCTAAAAAATTACAATGAGTGAAGGCTCGGGCTGGTGAGGTCGTGAGGATGAGGACTGGAGTCCTCTGATCTGAAGATGGACAATCTCTTGGCAGAAAGACCAACCTCTCCGGCCATAAGCAGCGCCCTAAAGATTGCAGAGTAAAAGTTATTCATCTCCGCGCTGTATCTCCAGAGCTAAACTGAAGAAGGAGAAAGCAATGAACAAGAAGGCAATGTCCCAGGGAAGCCGCTGAGGTCGGTGCCAAATGCTTCCAAAGGTTCCAAAGATCCACATCCCAGAGTTCTCGGGCGACACTGTGGCGTGGCGATAGAGTTGATGCCTTTTACGGCGCAAAACACCCAATTCGTTCCTGACTATGGCTGCTGACTGTAAGGAGTTCGCACGTTCTCCCTGTGACTGCGTGCGTTTTCTCCGGGTGCCCCGGTTTCCTCCCATACTCCAAAGATATACAGGTTTGTAGGTTAATTTGTAGATTAATTGACTTCAGTAAGTTGTAAAATTGTTGCTAGTGTATAGGATAGTGTTACTCGGAGGGCATATTTCTGCGCTGTACATCTAAAGTCTAAAGGGCCTGTCCCACTTTCCCGAGCTGCTCACGAATTCTCCCTAGTTTTCCCCCTTGATTCAAACTCGGAGAATGTTCGTAATGGGTTCGTAGGAGTCCGTAGATATATCGTAGCGGCTCGTTATGTCAGCCGTAGGTACTCGGGGCATTAAATGTTGCAATTTCTCTCCTCCCGACTATCCTTTTTACTCGTGGACATTTTTTGTCAAGCTGGAAAAAACGTCCCGACATTTGCCCTAAGTACCTACGACTGACATAACGAGCCGCTACGATATATCTACGGACCCGTTACGAACATTCTCCGAGTTTGAATCAAGGGGAAAACTCGGGAGAATTCGTGAGCAGCTCGGGAAAGTGGGAAAGGCTGTCTGAGGAAAGGTTTCGGCCCGAAACGTTGCCTATTTCCTTCGCTCCATAGATGCTGCTGCACCCGCTGAGTTTCTCCAGCATTTTTTTGTACCAGGCCCTTTTAATGCTGTCTGGGATCTGGCATGGGTCTGGGCTGAATAGCCTCCCTATGTGCTATTAGAAGTATAAGATTTAGTAGCTCGCTAGCTTGGGTTCCAGGCATCCTACTGAGATGATCAGAGCTGTCTGCGGGCTAGCAACATGTTACAGTGGTGTGTCTGCCTTGGTTAAACATTGGTTAAACATTGCAGGAGGCTGCTCACTCACTCTCCTGTCTGTCTGACCGCTGTGGCTACTCAGCAACCCCCAGCTCAGTATGAGCTCCACATCAATGCTCTACACGCCGGCATAACAGCGGTTCGCGCCTGGATGCTGGTGACTCTCTCTCGGGCGTTTGAACACTGCACTGCAGGTCCAGCGAAGCTGAACACAGTTCATCAGAAGCTGAACCAACCATAAGAGTTTGACTGCCTGGCAACTGATGGACAGTCATGTAAAAGTGATTAACCCTTCTCACCCACATTACTCCAGCACAGCACCGACTATAAATCTAACTGGGGGAAAGGCCCACGGTATATTGTTCGCTGAGCCAGGCACTCTTAAATAATCCTTTTGCTAATTTGTCAGTTCAGTATTGCCAACACATGGCGCTGTTTGCCCGAGAGTGATAGAGGGGTGGATGGAAAAGATCGGAGGGAAATAGAGGGTGGTGGGTTCGGGAGGAGAGGGGTTGAGGAGGAAAAAGATAGCATATTCGAGAAGGGTATAATGGAGAGCTATGAATGAAAATAGAGGACATAACATAAAATAGATGCACCTGGCCATTCAGCCCCTCTGCCTGCTCCTCAATAAGTACATTAAAGGATAATACGAAAATTCACCAATGCCCTTAACATCTACTTCCTTAGATGACTGATGTGTAGAGCCAGGATTTTGCCATAAATGCCATGTGCCTTTTTTGATGATTTCACCAGGATAATACCCTTTTCATGATTGAGTGCCTAAATCAGCCTTTTTTGCCGTTTTGCTAAAATGTCGTGCTATCTTCTCCAGATGTACCATGATTACAATGACGTTTTCTATGTTTACACGTTAATATTAATGTTATTATTAATGTTAACGTAGTATAACTTACAAGAAAACTTCCACCAACAGGGCGAAACCAGGGGCGCCGCTGTCGGTCGTTCATTCGTTTATGCTGGTGCCCGCTGGTTCAGCTTTCTCCAAGATCTATTTAAGAAAGAACTGCAGATGCTGGAAAAATCGAAGGTAGACAGAAAATGCTGGAGAAACTCAACGGGTGAGGCAGCATCTATGGAGAGAAGGAATAGGCGATGTTTCGGGTCGAGACCCTTCATCAGACTGATGTGGGGGGGGGGGGGGCGGGAAAAGGAAAGGAAGAGGCGGAGACAGTAGGACTAGATGGAGAGCTGGGAACGGGGAGGAGGGAGAAGACAAGGGCTATCTAAAATTACAGGTCAATGCTGATACCGCTGGGGTGGAGACTACCCAAGCGAAATACCCAAGCTTGTCTCCTCACTACATTTACTGCTGGTTCCAGTCGCAAATCTAAGTTTTCGAGTGATCTGTGCGAGGCATTCATTGATGCTGGAATTCCACTGTGGAAATTGGAAACAAAATCTCTCAGAGGTTTTTTAGAGGAACAGAAACCAAGCGAGTCATCATTACGGACAAATTATGTTGACAGCAACTTCAACATTGTTGCGCAGAAAATTAGATATTAAAATATGGATCTCACTAGATGAGACAACCGATGCGGTGGGGAGTTATGTTGCCAAAGTGGTCATCGGTACACTGGAGGCAGGTCAACTGTCAAAGGAGTATTTGGAAGTCTAGGGGAAGTCAAACAGCTCGTCTATTGCTCAGTTGTGTACATCTTCTCTTGCTGTACTTTGGCCAGAACGTATAAAACACCAGAATGTTCTTCTGTTTGTGACTTAAAGTTTTATTCCCCAAATTGTTGCATTTGACATGCTTAGTTCAAGGACTTTATAGAATTGCCAAGCACATACGTAGCTTGTTTCCAAATGTCGATCGCCTAGTTTCCAATGTCAAGAAAATCGTCCTCAAAGCACCGTCACATCTGCATTTGTTCAAGGAAATGGCACCCGAAATTCCGCTACCTCCTCAGCCAGTTTTGACTAGGTGGGGTACATGGCTCTCTGCTGTACTCTACTATGCTGCAAATTTTGAAAAAAATAAAAGAAATCGTCAACTGTTCTGAGTCTGCTGCAGTCAGGATCGTCAGTGAAATCGTGCAGAGGAAGTCCCTCCACCGCGATCTTGTGTTTGTTGCTTCCAATTTTGCAAACGTCCCACAAGCTATCACTTCCCTTGAGAAACGTGGCGAAACATTACTGAATAACTTGCAGGTTTTCAACAAAGTAACTGACGATATCCGTAAAGTTCCTGGCGATGTAGGTAAAGACATACAAGGAAAATGTGAGAGAGTGATTTTAGCAAACAAAGGTTTTGAAGAAATAGAAAACATAGCTAAAGTTCTCAAAGGTAGTTGTAATACACAAGATATCAACATTAATATAGAGTCTGTAGCTTGTTTTGGGTATGCACCAGTGACCTCAGCTGAGGTAGAAATAAGATTTTCACAACTGAAGCATATTCTGTCTTACAGACGGCATAGTTTAACACCAGATAATTTGAAAGAAATGCTAGTAATTATGTGCTGCCAGGTAACTTTGGTCATTTAATGTAGTATACCTTTATATTATCATTTTAAACCATATTTTGGTGGTGGAAATAAATGCGTTTTTATGCCCGGTCCATCACACGAGTACTGATCTCCCCACCATCAGAGGAATCTACGGGAGTCGCTGTCTCAAAAAGGCAGCCACCATCATCAGAGATCCAGGCCACGCTCTCATTTCACTCCTGCCATTGGGATGAGGGTACACGAGCCTGAAAACTGTTACGTCCAGGTTCAGGAACAGCTTCTTCCCTACAGCCATCAGGCTATTCATCACAACAACCAACAACTAAGCATGCCCCCTCTAACAGCGCCCCCAACTACAAAGACTTGGGACATTGTTTTCATCTTTGAACTATTATTGTTTGTTTTAAAATTACTGCCGTTTGTTTGGTGAACCTGCCTAGATGGAGCTGTGGTGTTGTGTTCCTGGGTTTAGTGTGAAGGTGAGAGGGGCAAAGTTTAAAGGAGATAAGCAGAGCAATTTCTTTTACCCAGAGGATGGAACATACTGCCAGGGGTATTGGTGGAGGCCAATACAATAGTGGCATTTTAATAGGCCTATGGATAGGCAGCGAATATAGAAAATGTGGATCATGTGCAGGCAGATAAAGTTTGTTTAACGTGGCCATAAAATGATAGAGTAATTTAATGGGTCAGAGAGGTGCTAGACTTTGTGCATCTTCAGCGATCGGTGTTCCTTGACAGTGCAGCACTCCCTCTCTGGAGAACATGGATAGGTCACGTTTAGGGTCGGGAGCCTTTCTCCATGTCCTTCAGAGATGCTATCTGACCCGCTGAGTTACTCCAGCACTTTATGTCCTATTGTGTTAACCAGCATATCTAATCCCTTGTTTCTACCATGTTATTGTGGTTTCGTGTTCAGCACGGACATTGTGGGCTGAAGGGTCTGTTCTTCTGCTATATGTTTCTATGCTCTATGTTCCGTGTGAGACTAAGAGAAGAACCAGGCACTGGTGGTGCATCGTGTAGGAAGGAACTGCAGACGCTGGTTTACACCGAAGATGGGCACAAAATGCTGGAGTAACTTGGTGGGACAGGCAGCATCTCTGGAGTGAAGGAATAGGTGACGTTTCGGGTCGATACCCTTCTTCAGACTGAGAGTCAGGGGAGAGGGAGTCCAGAGGTGTGGAGGGGTAAGGTGTAAAAACGAAAGATCAAAGCAGACGACGATAATTTAGAATGGTTCATTGTTAGCCGCAGGGAAGGTGACGAAGAGGCATAACATCAGTAAAATTAATCAGGACAGTGAAACTAGTTGGAGAACTAGGGCGGGGGAGGGACGGAGAGCGAGGGAAAGCAACTGTTACACGAAGTTAGAGAAATCAATGTTCACACCGGTGGTGGTGTATCCATGGGCTCGCTGTTCCTGGTGATAAAGGTTACGGATATGGGAGGTGTTGCTGAGGTGGGTAATGTCCGTGTATTCCATGGGACACACAGCAGCCTTTGTGCATTGGGTGGTGGATGGAATTATTGTTCAGAATGATGAATGAGGGATGCCAATCAAACAGCTGCTCTATCCTAAATGGCGTCAAACCTCTTGAGCGATCTGCCAGTCCATAGTAATTTTTAGATTCAGATTTTGCAGCATGGAAACAGGGCCTGCAGCCCATTGAGTCCATGCTGGTGCGGGTTTAGAAACGAGGTTCAGAGCAGAGGTGTAAAATGGAATATTTCCGAACAGAAACGTCACCTCTCCATGTTCTCCAGAGGTGGTTCTTCTTCTTTCGAGTCCATCTTGACCTCGCTGTCATCATCCGTCCTGATAAGGACGCAAGCTTCCGGCGACAATCAGTGTGAGCCATCACTTGTTACAATAGATGATAGTGGTAGCAGAATTAGCTCAGGATACTCCCAGTTTCTAGCCCCGCGACATGGAAGCTTCTGCTATGGGGCCTCCAGAGGTGCTGCAGTGAGTTACTCGAGCATTTTGTGCCCTAGATGGAATATTACCATGGTCTGTGAGTTTACTGGTCACTGTAACTGAGGCTAGCTTTTGAAATCTGTACTTAATTTGCTTGAATTTAACTTCTCCAGTTGACAAGGTGGATTCAAATTTGTGTCTAGATCGATATCCAAACCTCCTCACACTAGGCCAGCAACTTCATCTAGGGCTATCAACAAGCCCTGTGCATTTCAATGCAATTCTTGGTCTCGGTGTCTCTCTCCTTTCCTATCTTGTTTCTTTTTAGCTCTCTCTCTCTCCCCGCTTTTCCTGCCTCGGTGTCGGTGCAGCACAAGCACAACAACTGCATTAGCAGCTCATGAAGAAACTGACGATCAATACCTTTCCAGTGTGCAGAGGTTAGACTGCGGTTCGCATCAGAATAAGTGCCACCCCCTCACTGCCCGTCCAGCTCACAGGGCACAGAGGATGAAGAGCAGCCAATCACACATCCTGACCGAAGATCCCACAGCGAGCAAGATAGACCACTCGACGAAAAAGACGTAGTACGGTCACGGGCAGATTCATGGGTCATTTTCGGCCCCATTTCCGTAACCGGCTTCCGTCTCCGCACCAAAGATCCCGTAGCGGAGCAAAGATAACTAGTGCGGAGACGGAAGCCGGTTACGGAAACATCTTCGTAAAAATCAAAGTTCTTTGGTAAAAATCTTCTCCTCATTTTCAGAATTATAATTTATTAACACAAACTGTCCCCCCCGCAACGTTGATTACACTGCGGGTCGGGTCGGGTCGGGTCGGGTTACTGAAATGGATAAAAAAAAGGCCCACGTTCCGCTCCGTTGCGTACTACACGCCAGCCCATTGCATTTAGCAGGAGTGGTCTATCTTGCTCCGCTATAGGATCTTTGATCCTAACTCTCTTTAACCCTTCAGCTCGATGCTTGTTCTAAAGGGCACCTTCCCCTCTGGATGTCTGCCGGTGATGCTGGCAGCTAGGCAGCAAGCTAGCTAAAGCCAGATGTTCCTTCCATGCCACGAGCACATGGGATATTGGGAAAGGGAGCAATCTCCACTGAACCCTAGATAGACACAAAATGCTGGAGTAACTCAGCGGGACAGGCAGCATCTCTGGAGAGATGGAATGGGTGATGTTTCGGGTCAAGACCCAATGAACCCTTCCCTGTGTTCACCCTTGACAGTGGACTGCTTCCCAGGAATTGGGAGTGAGAACGGCTAGGAATGGACAAGAAGGTGAAATGGGCTTGCCCTGCAAACACTAGGACACGAAGAGGTAAGTAAAACCCCAGGGGAACGATCTTCAGGGATGTTTAAGAGACTAGAATTTTCTCAGAAATTCTGTGCACTTGAAATAGATGTATTAGACAGACTTTCTAATTGTGGCAAGCAAACAAAATCTGGAACTTTCCTGTGTTGTTTGGGACCAAAGTCTGGTCCAGGGATTCAATTGGAAGTCAGAAACCTGTGGGCCTGTTGGGAAGTAAATCTGAAGAAGGGTCTCGACCTGAAACGTCACCCATTCCTTCTCTCCAGAGATGCCGCCTGTCCCGCTGAGTTACTCCCATCATTTTGTGTCTACCCGAGATGATACTCGCATCTGATAGAAGGCTTGAATCAGCACCGGAGACTACATTGTCTTAACTCAGGGCGCCTGGAGGTTCAGAGAGGATTGGAGATCAAGGAATTGGAGAAGACAGCATGGAATGTGGGTGACTCAGGGAATCAGGAAAGCCTCCTGGGATCGGGAGATCCACTGTTCGGGCACATTTGTGAAAGTGTTGGTGCCACGTTGGCGAAGGGTGGAGGATCCTGAAGGATCAATATGCATTTTCCCTTATAGAGATCCCAAACCAGTGCCTTGGTTAAGCTAGTTCAATTTCTTCAATATGTTTAGCCATCCCTCGGGTTTGAGGGTAACTTCCTTCCAAACCGTTTCAGTGGGCTGTGGGTTGACTGATGAGGTCCAAGGTCTCTTCCTCAGATCGGGGGGGATATGCTGCGTTACTAATGCCAGGACATTCTTGCTGTGGATTTGGGGCGAGAGGTGCTAGACATCGTGCATCTTCAGAGGTCAGTGTTCCTTGATAGTGCAGCACTCCCTCTGTCCTGCCCCTCTGATAGTCTTAAGGTCACTCAATCAAAGACTGACCCAAATAATATCCAACACTGACCCAAATGCAGAGAAGGAAGCTATTTTGACCATTGTACCTGTCTCACTGAAGAGATGTGAATTTGAGTAGGAGGAAACAGGCTGATGCATGTTGACCCCGAGTCCCGGCACAAAATGCTGGAGCAACTCAGCGGGATCTCTGGAGAGAAGGAATGGGTGACATTTCAGGTTGAGACCCTTGAATCAGATGTGAATTTGAGATGGATTAACCATAATCTTTCTGCTGGTTTGCGGATGGAAATCGCGAGAGGTGAATAGGAAAGACGTACATTTCGTCAGCATCTTGCACCATCTCAGGGATACCCAGAGCACGACGCAGGCAATGAAGCAATTTTGCGCAACATGTAAATCTAGCACACACTACAAACAGCTTACAATGGCCTGTTTCCTTTATCATCAATACTTTTTTGCATATCTTTCATTCATTGTTCTTTATCTCTCCACATCACTGTCTATACCTCTCGTTTCCCTGATCCCTGACCAGTCTGAAGAAGGGTCTCGGCCCGAAACGTCGCCTATCTCCTTCGCTCCTTAGATGCTGCTGCACCCACTGAGTTTCTCCAGCTTTTTGTGTAACCCTCGATTCTCCAGCATCTGCAGTTCCTTCTTTAACACATGTGAATCTAGCCACTATTTTGTGAATACTGCCACAGACAATGCGACAGGTCATCTGATCATCTGCTTTTGTGATGTTGATTGAGTCAAGTGAAGTCAAGTCGGGTTTATTGTCATATGTACACGTATGCTGAATACAAAAATGAATTTCACTGTACCTCGGTACATGTGGAAAATACAGTACCATCCCATACCATGATGAAGTGCAGGTACATATCGATGGGCAGGAGATCGATGGGCAGCGTGGACCTGGTGGGCCAAAGGGCCTGTTTTCATGCTGTATCTCTGACCTCCAAACCATGGAAAGAAAAATACAATGAAAAAAAAGAAGACACTGGTGTAAAAACACAAAGGGCACAATTCTATGGTAGTGTAAGATTTGTAGTGCTTCGTCGCTGAAGTGGAATGAGGAGTAGATTTGGGAAAAGACACTGGCTAAAACAAAAATGCCACGGGATCATTGATTTCCAATCCCAAGAAGACAGACAGGCCCTTGGTTTGTCTCCAAACAAAAATAGGAACCCCTAGCAATACAACGGTCTTAGCTATTTCAGCACGGAAACAGGCTTTTCAGCCCACCGAGTCCGCGCTGACCAGTGATCCCAGCACACTCACACTGTCCTACGCACAATAGGAACAATTTACAATTATACCAAACCAATTATCCTACAAACCTGTACGTCTTTGGAGTGTGGGAGGAAACCGGAGATCCCGGCGAAAACCCACACAGGTCACGGGGAGAACACACAAACTCCGTACAGACAGCACCTGCAGCCAGGATCAAACCAGGGTCCCTGGCGCTGGTGGTGGTGCAACTCTACCGCTGCACCACCATTGAAGGACAAATGCAGAGCTACTAGGACTTGAGGTGTGGTCGGGAGGGAGACAGGTCGGGTGGATCTACTGGGGTCTTTAGCCATGACAGTGCATGGTGGAGGCTGGTGACAGTGAAATACTATGGAGGTCTCTTGCACGATAGTTTATATGGTGTCAGTCGGGTGGATTTAAGTCAATTGTGTACAGGGAAGACTCACGCAGGTGTAATGTGGTTTTAAGTAAGAGGGCTGATCTGTGTGCTAACAGTATGTTCATCCCTCGATCAGTAGGGCATGACACTGACAGGAAATAACTGGTCTAATATTTCAGTGCAGCACTTGTCGAGGTGACTGTTCCTCGGTAACCGGAGATCAGTGACAAGGCAGATGACCCTGCAGTGACAGCAACAGTCCTTCAGCACAAGTTCCTGCATCTATCCGCACCAGAGAAGCTTGTACTAAATAAACAGATCACAGGTGTCCTGGGCTTCTTGAGCTTTGTTCCAGACCAGACTGATTTTTGATGACTCGGAGGTAACTGCTCAGGTGGTTGAAGACGAGCTGGCTTCAATTCTGATCTCTGGTGCTGTCTGCGTGGAGTTTGCATGTTCCCCCAGTGACCTCCGGATACTCTGAATGCTCCGGGTTCCTCCCGCATCTCTAAGATGTGCAGGATAGGTTAACTGGCTGCTGTGAATTGTTCTGCCACAGTGAAATCTAGGCAGAGCTGATGAGAATGTGGAGAGAATAAAATCGAATCAGGGAAGGATTAGTCAAAATGGGAGGTTGGGGGGCAGCACAGAGTTGTTGGGGCTGATTGGCCTATCTCATGCCCTGTCCCCGTGTGCAGTTTGCACATTGAAGTGCAGGGAATGTGGAAGCTCACAAGGTACTCAGCAAGGGCGATACAGTGTGCAGCGGTAGAGTGGCTGCCTTACATCGCTTGCAGTGCCGGAGACCAGGGTTCAATCCCAACTACAGGTGCTGTCTGTATGGAGTTTGTATGTGCTCCCCATGACCGCTTGGGTTATCTCCGAGATCTTCGCTTTCCTCCCACACTCCAAAGACATGCAGGTTTGTAGGTTCATTGGATTGGAGGATAATGTTAATGTTAGGCGTGTGGAGGATAGTGTTAGTGTGCGGGGATCGCTGGTCAGTGCAGACGCGGTGGGCTGAAGGGCCTGTTCCCGCGCTGTATCTCTAAACTAACCTAAACCAGCTTGACAATGAACAGATAATGAAGGCACAATAAATTGCAGAAGCTTTATCCTTGAGCAAAGCATAAAGTGCTGGTGGAAATCTGCAGGTCAGGCAGTATCGAGGGAGGGATGGGATAGACAGTTTGGGTCGAGACCTTTCTTCAGACTGATTCAAGGACCAGATAATCTGCTTTAGTGTTGGTGGTGAAGGGATAGATAAAGACTGCCAGATATTGGGAATAACTCACTAATCTGTTGACAGATAATGCCTGTGGGAATATTTGCCATCCATTTAATAAACATTTATATATCGGTTTAAACCTCCTTGGTTCAAACTCACAAAACCAAATATTCTGGATACCTGTCCCGGTCGGATGTTGAAGGTAGAATGGTTATTCCAGTTAACACGGTATTTTATCGTATAGTGTAAGTAAAAGTCTTGGTTGCCCCTCAAGTACCTTTCCTCTCTCACCTTAGACCTCTGGTTCTTGATTCCCCTTCTCTGGGTAAAAGACTCTGTACACGTACCCTATTTATTCCCCTCATGATCCTATACACCACCAGAAGATCACCTCAGCCTCCCACTCTCTAAGGCATAAAATCCAATCTTGCCTAACCTCTCCCTATAGCTCAGGATCTCAAGTCCTGGTGATACCTTCTCTGCATTCCCTCCAGCTTAATCACAAGATGCAGCCTGCCTTGCTGAGTGTTTCCAGTAGATTCCTAAGCCCCTGTCCCACTTTCACGACCTAATTGGCGACCTCTGCCGAGTTTGCCCTTGACTCGTACTCGCAGCATGGTCGCCACGAGGTTGTGGGAGGTCTTCGTAAATCTTCCTCACGCTCGTGAGTGGTCTCCGCGTACTCGTGGCCTCAAGTAGGTCGCGGCGTTTTTTCTAGCCTGATTAAAAAAAGTCCACGAGTAAAAAAAAGGTCGTCATGGAAAAAATTTATACTTTTTACTTGCAGGTAGGTCGTAGGTAGACCATAGTAGGCCGTGATGGTAGTCATAGATAGGTTACTGGCCCGAGAAAAAATGCAAACATTACATCATTTTATCATGTGATCATTTTCCACTTGCATCTAGTCCTAGTTGGTCTTAGGTGTAGAGGACTGAGGTCGAGGGGGGTCGTAGGAGGTCGTAGACATAGTCATAGGAGGTCGTAAGAGGTCTTTTACTTCGGCGCATCAACACGACCTTGACATTTTTTTCAACTCGTCTAGGGTCTTCTAAACTCGTGGATTAGGTCGTCCAAGTGGGACAGGCCTTTATTTCTCTCCCTGTCTCCCACATGTGACTCTCCAGCTTTGTCTCAATGTACCCATTCTACTAGTTTCAACCATGCTCATTGTGGCATTGTTCCATTTTTTCCCACTGTCTGGATAAAAGAGTTACTCCTGCATTTGCAATTGTTTTCGACTGTTCGTTCGCTCGTATGTCAGACGATGTAGCTCGCTGTCATCGTCCAACATGTTGACAGAATTGTCACCGGACGCGTCACAGAGTGCATCGCGCCGTCGCTTCAAGGTCTCCAAATACAGTTCTGGTCTCCAAATCTGAGGAAGGACATTATTGCCATAGAGGGAGTGCAGAGAAGGTTCACCAGACTGATTCCTGGGATGTCAGGACTGTCTTATGAACAAAGACTGCATAGACTCGGTTTATACTCTCTAGAATTTAGGAGATTGAGAGGGGATCTTATAGAAACTTACAAAATTCTTAAGGGGTTGGACAGGCTAGATGCAGGAAGATTGTTCCCGATGTTGGGGAGGTCCAGGACAAGGGGTCATAGCTTAAGGATAAGGGGGAAATCCTTTAGGACCGAGATGAGAAGGACTTTTTCCACACAGAGAGTGGTGGGTCTCTGGAACTCTCTGCCACAGAGGGTGGTTGAGGCCAGTTCATTGGCTATATTTAACAGGGAGTTAGATGTGGCCCTTGTGGCTAAGGGGATCAGAGGGTATGGAGAGAAGGCAGGTACGGGATACTGAGTTGGATGATCAGCCATGATCATTTTGAATGGCGGTGCAGGCTCGAAGGGCCGAATGGCCTACTCCTGCACCTAATTTCTATGTTTCTATGTTTAAGGGATCGCCACGAGGGATCTGTCATGGGCCCAAAACGTTGCCTATTTCCTTCGCTCCATAGATGCTGCTGCACCCACTGAGTTTCTCCAGCACTTTTGTCTACCCCCGTTTTTGATAGTAATGCTAGCATAAACTTTGATGAGCATGTGGGGGGGAAATGATGAGACTGTGAGAAGAATTAAAAAAAATAGGGTGGTTGTTTGTCTGCATGGAGTCGATGGGCAGAATGGCCTGTTTCAACATTGTGTGTCTCTCCATGACTCTAACACTGACAAAACCGATGCGAAATCTCGCTCCATGACAAGGTGGAATGGCGAGCGCTGGTGTGAAGTGGTTAACACGGTAATATTAATACGTGCCACAGGAGAGCTGGACGTGTATTGACTTAGAGGAAGGATTAAGGGATGGAGACAGGTGGAGATGATTGAAGGAGGCTTGGAACATGATGCCTCCTGAGGGGCAGGGATCAATGCAGGGAAAGTGCTCAGCATGAATCAGTAATGCACGAGAGGTGGATAAGCTGGTATTTTGTTGGAGAGAACACTAGCAAGAGCCTTGCTTAAAAGGCAGCATGGAGGCTACGGCAGAGAACCTAATACTACATACACGTAGAAGAATGAGTCATCGTTGTTTAAGTCAACCTTGGTCATCTTCAGTATCAGGCCACAGTGCATCCCCATAGACCCCAGTAAACGTCAGCTGTGGCCCAGGTACATAACTCTCATTCTAGCTAATGACAACGGTGAGTTCAAGTTGCATTCAATAGAATTTTGCTGAAGGACTATTGTTCCTATTGATTACATGTTAAGCTGGGGAGGGGAAGGTGGGGGGGATGGGGGAGTGGTGGTCTATCAAGCAGATGGCACGCTGATACCGGAAGGGCGTAAGTGATGTGTAGTAAGGAACTGCAGATGCTGGTTTACACCGAGGATGGACACAGAGTGCTGGAGCATCTCTGGAGAAAAATGATGGGTGATGTTTCGGGTTGGGACCCTTCTTCAGACAAAAGGAATGTCATCCTTAGAGTCCGGAGCAGATACTTCCGCCTCAACCAACGCAACATGAAAAGGCTATTCAGCAGTGGGTGGCACAGTGGCACAGTGGTAGAGTTACTGCCTTACGGTGCCAGAGACTGATTAAGGGTGATGTCTGTATGCAGTTTGTTCGTTCTCCCTGTGACTGTGTGGGTTTTCTCCAGGTGCTCTAGTTTCTCCCTACATTCCAAAGTCACCAACTCCACACAGAGAGGACCTGCAGTCAGGATCGAACCCTCGTCCCCGTCGTTCGCTGGCACTGTGAGGTCAGCTGCATCCTTGTGCTACCCTTGAGCGCATGTCACCAGGCAGTGCTGCTGCATAAACAGCCTCTCATTACTCATTGAACGTCCTGGGTCTCACTTGAGGAGTGGGCTACTTGAACCAACAGCACTTGCCTTAATCAAAGTGTAACCTGGCCCGACACCCACTCTTCCGCTATCCACCTGGGTACCAGCAGTCTCTTCACCGTGGGAGGAAGGATGGGAAGGAAACCAAGTATAATTCTGAGCACCACATCTCAAGAAAGAGAGGCTGCAGATTAGAGACACTAGAATATACACGGGACTTGAGGCAAACCTCTGTTATATTGCCTATGAATTGGAAGATTGAGGGTGATGTGATGGGACTGTTGAAAATATATTGTTATATATGGATGATATAAACTCAAGGGTTTCGACCCGAAACGTTACCTATTTCCTTCGCTCCATAGATGCTGCTGTGCCCGTCGAGTTTCTCCAGCACTTTTGTCCACAAGAATAGGTTAATCAGCCATTAAAGTGGAGTGGGAGATTGCAACCTTCACATGTTCCGCCCTGTTTCGACGAATGCAATCAATCTGATGTGCACAATCAAATAAGATCAAATAGTAAGATTAAATGAGAACTTACCAGTTTGAAGTTTGATGCTTATTTTATGAGGAGTTATGATGAGGGATTTTGTGAAGACCCCGCCAGCACGCATGCGCGGAATTCTTCAAAGCAGCAGTGTGGAATCACCGATAACAACAATGACTGAAGATAGTAAGATTAAGAGACTCTAATATATCAGTTAACGTTATGATAGAGGGTTGAGAGCGAAGGGCACAAAATCCCTCATCGTAACTTCTCAAAAAATAAGGATCACACTTCAAACTGGTAAGTTCTCGTTTAATCTTACTGTTTTACTTTGGAGTCACGTGAGTGACTTTGTGAAGATTTCAAAGCTCTGTGATTCCATGCCCTGGACCACGTCCATGCTCACACACTGCCGTAATACTGATGGAGGAAGTATGTTAACGTATTTCAGACTTGAACAAGCTGAAATATAATAATGTATTTATTAATACAAAACAAAAAAATCCCTGAATTCGGGGACAAACGTTTAGGGAACAGCACTTAAAACTGACTCCGCAAACGTTGCGGGAGCTGCCACAGGTTTATTATAAAACCGCTGAAATGTAGTTTCACTGGCCCAGCCCGCTGTTGCGAGGACATGATCCATGGGTATCTCCATGGTCCTCGCCGCTGATGTGGATGCAGCCCTGGTAGAATGAGATTTAAACATGTTAGTGTCTATGCCTGCTGCACCCAATACCACTCTGAGCCACCTGGAGACAGTCTGCACCGTCACCATGTGATGTGGGTTTTTATGGCTGATAAACAGTGATGTAGGTGGCTATACAGAGTCGAACATCAACAGGGTGTGCTATGAATTCCAATTTCAGGCCAGTAGTTCCAGGCCTGTGTTGCTTAATTAACTCATCTATAAAGAAAGTCACTTTATTGGGGGTCAAGACCATCCTGTCCAGTTTTAGTTTATGTAGTGTCTGGACCCGTTGTGCTGTGGTTAATGCCATTAACATCACCACTTTGAAGGTGAGTTTGTCCAGTGGTAAATCCATCATAGGCAACCAGCTCCTGAGTAGGGACAACATAACCCCAATATCCCAGGTGATATTATATCGTGGTCGGGGAGGGTTGGAATTGAATATTCCCCTCATAAGTTTGGATACCAGCTGGTGAGATCCCACTCCAATATTGAGATAGGATGATAGTGCACTCCTGGCACTGTTTATGGCACTGTAACTGAGGGCCTCATCAAAATGAAGGCCCGCGAGGAATTCCAGCACATTGGTAATCGTAGCAGAGTTGTAGGTCTGGGTCCGACTGCAGAAGGCCTCCCACTTCCTTATGTGGGTGAGGTACTGCATTCTTGTCGACTCTCTGCACGATGCTGTGATAATGTCCATGGTTCTTGTAGACAGTCCGAATTCCAGCAACGGCCTCTTCAGAACCTGCAGGCCAACAGGTTCAGATGACCATGGCATGGATGATATTCCCCTGTTATGGGATTGGTCACCAAATTCGGACATTTGGTAACCTGAATCCATGGTTCATTCATCATGCTGAGGACCACCGGGTACTGGTTGTGTGGGCCAGTCGGGTATTATCAGTATACCTGATGCAGAATCTAGTTGTATTTTCTGCAATACCCGACTGATGAGGCAGAATGGGGGAAATGCATAGAAAAACCATTTCCCCCAATGTAGCGAGAACGCATCCATCGCCACTGCCCCAGGATCTGGTTCCCAAGAGGCATATGTTGGTATCTGATGGTTCAACCTGGAGTTGGCTATATTTGGCTATAATTTTAGCAAATATTTGGGGGTTCAACATCCACTCGATGTTGTCATTAAATACTCGTGACCTGGTGTATTGAGCTTACCCGGAAGGTATGTAGCTGATATCCAAATATTTCTTTCAATACACCAGAGCCAGATTGAATTAGCCAATTCATCACAAGATATTGACAATACCACCCATATGGTTTAAATATGCCACCACAGTGGTATTATCTATTTGAAGATGGACATGCGTATGATGCAGATTAGTAAGATTAAACGAGAACTTACCAAGTTTGAAGGTTGATCTTTATTTCATGAGGAGTTGCGGTGAGGGATTTCGTGAAGAGCCCGCCGGCACGCATGCGCGACATTCTTCAAAGCAGCGGTGTGGAATCACAGAAACAACAACAGAAATGACTTGGCATAGTAAGATTTAAAGAGACTCTGATTACCAGCTGAAGATGATCGAGGGTTGGGAGCGGAGGGCACGAAATCCCTCACCGCAACTCCTCATGAAATAAAGATCAACCTTCAAACTTGGTAAGTTCTCGTTCAATCTTACTATTTCATTTCGGAGTCACGTGAGTGACTTCGTGAAGACTTCAAAGCTTCTGTGATTACACGCCCTGGACAACGTCCATGCGGACATACCACTAGCAAGGATGGATTGGAGTAAACAAGTTGACGAAACGAGGTTATACTGAAACAAAAAGAAGATTTGTTAATAACACAACAAATAACACCCTTTTAATCAGGGACATCCCCACGTTCACACCCGGCGTTCAGCACGGCCTCTGCGAACTGAAGGGGAGCAGCAACAGGCTTATTATAGAATCGCTGGAACACAGCTTCATTCGCCCATCCTGCTGTGGCGAGGATATGGTTCATGGGTACCTCCATGACTCTCGCCGCCGACGTAGATGCAGCCCTGGTGGAGTGGGATGTAAACACATTAGTGTCAATACCTGCCTTATTCAGGACGATCCGGAGCCACCTGGATATCGTCTGGACTGTCACTCGATGGTGAGGTCTTTTGTGAGTGACAAGCAGGTACAACTCCATTCCTCTGATGCTCCTCGTCACCTTGATGTAGTAACGGATGTGAGTGGCTAAACATAGCCGAGCATCTGCAGGGTATGCCGGGAACTTCAGCTGCAGCCCTGTGCACCCAGGTCTATGCTGCTTAAGCAGCTCATCGATGAAAAAGACTACTTCTCCAGGGGTCGACGTCATCCTGTCAATACGTAGTTTGTGGAGCGTCTGAACCCGCTGTGCTGAAGTCAGCGCTAGTAACATCACCAATTTCATAGTGAGTTGGTCCAACTGTAACCCTTCCATGGGTGACCACGACCTGAGCAGGGTAAGTACATCCCTGACATCCCAGGTGATGTTGTAGCGTGGTGTAGGCGGATTCAGATTGAATATTCCCCGCATAAGCCTGGACACTAGCCTGTTCGATCCTACCTCGATGTTGAGGTAGAATGATAGCGCACTCCTGGCGCTGTTGATGGCACTATAACTCAAGTGCTCATCATGGTGCAACCCCGCGAGGAATTCCAGGACGTCGGCTATGGAGACATCATCACAGGTGATGTGAGAGCGACTGCAGTAGGCTTCCCACTTGGTGATGTGGGAGAGATATCTCCGCCTGGTTGACTCTCGACATGATGCTCCAATGGTGTTCATGGTCCGGGTGGTAAGGCCATACTGCATCCATGGCCTGGTCAGAACCTGCAAGCCAGTAATTTTAGATAGGCATGGCAGGGGTGTAACTCCCCTGAGACAGGGTGAGAAACCAAATGTGGGCAACCCTCTAGAGGGACCCAAGGTTGACTAATCATGTCAGAGACCACCGGATACTAAGGCTGTGTAGGCCAGTCGGGTATGACAAGAATGCCTCTGGCAGAATCCATCCTGATTTTTTTGTAATACCCGACTGATGAGGCAAAACGGGGGGAATGCATAGAAAAACCACTTCCCCCAGTCTAGCGAGAATGCATCAATCGCTAATGCCCCAGGGTCTGGTTCCCATGAAACATATGTCGGTACCTGATGGTTCAACCGGGACGCAAAAAGGTCGATATCCGGTTGGCCAAATTTGGCTGTAATTTGGGCAAATATTTGAGGATGCAGCATCCACTCAAACTATCATTGAATTTGCGTGACCTGGTGTCTGCCACAGTATTAAGCCTACCTGGCAAATAGGTAGCTGAAATCCAAATATCTCGATCAATACACCAGCACCAAATAGTATTAGCCAATTTGTCACAAGAGACTGACCTGGTACCGCCCATATGGTTTAAATATGCCACCGCTGTAGTGTTGTCTATTTGGAGACGGACATGAGTACCACTAAGATTAGCACAATATGCCCGCAGTCCGTGAAATGCTGCAAGCAGCTTCAAATAGTTAATCCCTTGTATTAGCAACATGCTAGCTTCAAGGGGATCCCACCTGCCTCCACAACTAGAAGAGCTGTCCGCAGCTCCCCAGCCTAGAGAGCTTGCGTCAGTTTGCAAATATACCACCGGATTGGGCACAACAATGGGTTTGAATGCCTTGCCAATATTGGACACCCACCATTGTAGCTCAACCTTAGCATCGGAAGGCAGCCCCATAGGTCTGTCAAAATGACCAGCGTTCTTTTTTAACGCAGCAATCTTGGCCCTTTGCAGATTTTGATAATGCAAAGGTCTAAACCGGGCTGCCGGAAATAAAGCTAGGATTTTCCCAATCATCTTAGCTGTATGCCGAATAGATGGTATACTGGCGGATGCGAGATCCTGACATGCAAGGGAAACATCCTCCACCTTGTGAAATGGAATGTTGGCCCTCATTAGAATAGAGTCCACCGTGAAACCCAAATAATCCATAACCTGGGATGGGTGAAACTTCGATTTTTCTGGATGGACTATAAACCCCAGCTGCTGAAATATAGTAACAGTTGCTGAAACAGCGCTTTCAGCTGCTTCCAGAGTGTTGCCAATAATCAGAATATCATCTAAATAAGCCATTACAATATGATGTTGTATACGTAATTTGGCCATAATAGGTTTGAGTAATTTAGTAAAGCCTAGGGCGGTAGTAAGCCCATTTGGTAAGGCCCGATATTGCCAGAGCTGATCCATCCAGACAAATTTCAAAAATTTCCGGTGATGTTTCCGGATGGACACTGAATAGCATGCATCTTTCAAATCAATACATGCCATAAAGCAACCATGCGAAAGCAGTGATTTGGCTGTCTCAAAAGGTGTCCATTTTAAAATGTGTATATGTTACAAAGGTATTCAACTGGTCAAGTCAATAATCACCCGACAACCTCCATCCTTTTTTGGCCTAGTAAAAATATGGGAGACGAATTCAATGGGCTCGTGAATAGTTTTCTCTATCACGCCTTTTGTTCCGACGAAAAATTTCAGCCGTGCCTGCTGCCTGCTCAACGGCAGACAGCGTAAACTTCCGTTGAGGCATATGCTGGGATGGAGGACCCCGAATATCCTTCCCTCTTGGAGAAGTCTTCCCCGAAATTTTTTGATTCTGCTGCAGGAGGGGCTCCAATATCCGCTCCATCCTGGCCAATACGCCCCTTGAGCTAAAACTCGGGCGGCCGAAGTCCTCATGTTCTGCTGAACTGCTGGGGCTTCGTCCATCGGCCCACACCTCATCGAGGTGAACCTGGTGCCGGAAAGTTGTCACCGGTAGCTGCTGCAGCGAAGCTGAGCGATTCCCGCGCGGGAGGTACTCTCAAACGCCTCCTCGGCGGAGCTTGGTCTCGCTGCCTCGGAGGGCAAATGCGATGGGAAGTCGGCACCTGACTTAGCATGGAGATCCGACGCCCGCGCGGGCTTGCCGGCTGCCCATATCATGGACCTAGCCGACGCATAGTCTCGTCCTCCCATCCATGGGGGACTCGGCGACCGTGGCGTATGGGCTCGTTGAAGGGAGGAGCAGTTCGCTGGGCTTAGTGTCTGCTGACGGTTCTCAACTTCTGCTGACGGCGGTTAACCTCCCTGTGCCTACTGGAGCTGGATGGCTCCTCTCCAGTAGCCGCGTCATGCGGCCATACGCCCTTCACCCTGAACACTGGGGTGGTCGGAGACCTCCGGCTCAGAAAGATTGCCGGGGCTCCTTTCATCGGCCCGCACCTCTGAGAAGTGATCTCGGTGCCGGAAGTTGTTGCTATCGGCCGCCGCAGCGAACCGCGCGATTCCCGCGCGGGAAAGGTGTTCAACCGTCTCCGTTTAACGGGAGCGGAAGCCGTTGCCACAAAGGGCCCTGACGGCTTGGGGTCGACTCCAGCAGAAGCATGGAGCGACGCCCGCGCGGGCTTGCCGGCTGTCCACATCGTGGACCTTGCCGACGCACGGTCTCGTCCCCCCCATCGACAGGGGACTCGGCGACCGAGGCGGGACCGTACCCAAGCCCCCCGTCCCAGCGGCGGGGTTTGGGAGTTGGATAGCAGATCTCACAGACCCAGGTCCCGCCGTTGCACCAGACCGCACCATGGCGGCTGGTGGAGCCTTGGCCCGAACCGGGTTTAGGCTTACGGGCTCCTCCCCTGCCCTTCAACGAAGGGCTAGCGGAGGGGGGTCGGGCCCCAGCACGTGGTCGCCAATGGCGAACTTGTGGCAGGGTCCCCCCTTTCGAGAGGCACCCCGTTCTCGGCTCCTGGAATCAGCATTGGAGCTGCTGCTCCTCGAATCAGCACAGGAGCTCCTGCTCCTTGAATCAGCACTGGAGCTCCTGCTCCTGGAACCAGCACTGGAGCTCCTGCTCCTTGAATCAGCACTGGAGCTCCTGCTCCTCGAATCAGCACTGGAGCTCCTGCTCCTTAAATCAGCACTGGAGCTCCTGCTCCTTGAATCAGCACTGGAGCTCCTGCTCCTCGAATCAGCACTGGAGCTCCTGCTCCTTAATCCAGCACTGGAGCTCCTGCTCCTGAACCAGCACTGGAGCTCCTGCTCCTCAAATCAACACTGGAGCACCTGCTCCTTGAATCGGCACTGGAGCTCCTGCATAGCGGCGGGTCGGGCCCGGTAACAACAGGGCTCCCCGACATCCACGTCTATTTCCCCACGTACCTGCAGGGAGAGAACATAATATACACCCGCCACAACAAGACACCAACTCACACTGGAGCTCCGGTGTATCGGCGGGTCGGGCCCTGTACCAACAGGGCTCCCCGACTACCACGCCTGTTTCCCGGCCCGACTCGCAGGTGAGCCGCTGAGAAGGGCTCCGGGATAAGTGCCGGCGACTCCAAATCCACGTTCCTGTAGGGAGAGAACACACTGTTCCCCCCCCCCCAACAGGAAACACCAACTCTAGGGGGCTTAGCCTTACCTGAGTCGGCCCTCTGAAGGGCTGGTCGGGAGCCGCGCTCCCGACCAGCCGTCGGCAGCAATGCGATGCGACGATATGTCGCGCATGCGTGCCGGCGGGCTCTTCACGAAGTCACTCACGTGACTCCGAAATGAAATAGTGCAGTAAGCCCGCAGCCCATGAAATGCTCCCAGCATCCAAATAGTTTATACCTTGTGATTGAAGAAGAGTAGACTCGTGCAAATCCCATCTGCCACCACAACTAGAAGTGGTGTCGGTAGCTCCCCAGCCCTGGGCGCTTGCATCGGTTTGTAACACGAGTGATGGGTTTGATATAATGATGGGATTAAAACAATCACGAACATTGCTAATCCACCATAGTAGCTCAATTTTTGCCTTGTTTGGCAGCTGCATTGGTCTGTCAAAATGTCCAGCATTTGTTTTTATGGCTTTCCTGAATATTTTGTAATATAAAAGTGTCAGAAGTTATAGAACCCCATGCATCCCAGAATGTACGCAACCTCCCTCCTACTTGTGAGGTTATACATGCAGCACCTCCAAGAGAACCAGAATCCCTTACTTCCATGGTTACTGGCGGGGCTTGTTGTACTGGTCTTTCTTGTATCTTTGTGTTGCTGGGATGTGGGGTTGGGGCATCTTCCAGGCTGGTCGCTGTGGGCCCTGTCCTAAAAAAGGCTTTTGTTGGTAGGGCGCGACCAGAGGGTTGGTTCTAATTGTCCTGTTGGTTTGAACCCGAGGCCTGTTCGATGTTGCATACGGATGCTGTCTGTGATACTCTGCTCGAGGATGGTGGTTTCATCAACCCGACCGCTTTTGCTTCCTCATCCAGGTCTTTTACCTGTTTATCTTCACCGAACAACTGTCTCGGTGGCGGCGTTCCTCAAATTTTGGGTTAAGTGTTGGACGGATGGAGCTCTTGTGAAAGCAGTTGATCTCAAACTGAGTATTGCATAGTAATGCTAGTGCATCCTGCTGCTCCTCCGTCATGTCCGTCCCGCCAATGGACCTGGCAAAGGCAGTAATGCCTGTGGTCAACAATTTCAGGATCTTTTGTAATTTTAATTCCTGGGCCCTGATCCCAGGACTGATGTTACCCCAGATGGGTGTGTTGACGGTGGGGACATTGAATGACACACAATTTTCCGGAGCTATGTATTTGTTAATAGTCTCCGACAGCACCTGTTCGCAGCTGGTGTGTGGTCAAATAGTTGATGCTGGCCGCTAGCCTAGGTTGAAGATGTTGCCCTGAGTGTGCTGGTTGGGCGAACTTCGATACTACTTTGAGAAGTTCCTCTTCAGGCATCTCTTGCAACAGAGGTTCTTGCGCCAACCCCTCTTCAAAGTCAGCTAATGGCTGACTTCTGTCACTCCCTACCGAAGAGGGAGAGATGTTCAGTAGTTCTGCTGTGTGTCTGGTTGATCCCAAAGACACAAGCTCTTGATGGAGGAGGTCCCTTTCGAGCAGCCGCTCCACCATACGCTCCTTTCGAGCTATGCGACCGTCGACGCTATCTGCGGAGGGCAAGTCGATTTCCCCAAGTTCTGATGAACGATTGGGGCTTCTACCATCAGCCCGCACCTCGTCGAGGTGATGTCTAAGGGACCTAGGTAGGTAGTTGGTGCCTGCCGCTCCTACGGGGATACACGACATCCGTGCGGGCCTGCCGCTAGTCCCGGAAGTACGGGACTGATGCGACGTAAAAGTCGGTGCGAACCGCTCCTGCGGGGCTACCTGACTTGTGTGTTTTTCCGCCGGTCCGCGATCTGGCGGACTGAATCGGTGGTGAGTCGGTGCCAACCGTTCCTGCGGGGCTACCCGACTTCCGTGTTGATTTTCCACCGGTCCGCGTTCTGGCAGACTGACGCGGTGGCGAGTCGGTGCCGGCCGCTGCAGCGGGGCTACGCGACTTCGGTGCGATTTGACCACTGGTCCGCCCTCTGGTGACCTGTAATAAGTGGAACATGCCGTTCAAACGGGCACTGACTTACGCACCTTTTTACCGCTTACCCGGTGCTGTTCGGGTTGAAGCGGTAGGGAGTCAGGGTCTTGCCTACCCTGCTCCCGCGCGGTCCTCCTGCCAGCGTGCAGCTCCCTGGCCTGCTGTGGTGGAGAGTCGGGGCTCCCCGACTTCCGCGCTCTTTTCCCGGCCCGTGGTACGGGTGCTGCCGGTGTAGCGGACAGCTCCGGGGATATCAGCCGCTGACTTCCATCCGAAGTCCCGCGGTCCTTGCAGGCGTGCTTCGATGCAGCCTTTATGTTACTTCTCCTTTCCATCCTTTCTGTAAGAAATTCGTAAATACAGAAACTAACCAGCTCGAGGTTAGTAAAAACTTACCCAAGGGCCTTTTTGAAGCTGCCGGTAGAGGAGTGCCTCCGAAGTAAAATAGAAGAAGTTGTCCTACAACTTTAGGCTGTGCACGCCATACGCAAGAAGACAAAGAAGAACCCATTAAAGTGAGACAATAAACCAAGGCCCTATATATCCCCTCACATGGATGATGCAAAACCCATCACCTGCTGTCACTTTGAAGTGCAAGGTCCAACATTCAATCTTCAACCAGTGGAGTATGATTCACTCTATATTTATTATTAAGTATCTGCATTTAATGTGCCCCTAAAGCTGCAGCAAGTAAGAATTTCAATGAAGATAGACACAAAATGCTGGAGTAACTCAGTGGGTCAGGCAGCATCTCTGGAGAAAAAGAATAGGTGATGTTTCGGGTTGAGACCTTTCTTCAGACCAACCAGACACCTATTAATGTTCTCCAGTGATGCTGCCTGACCCGCTGAGTTACTCCAGCATTTTTGTGTCTATCTTCGGTGTAAACCAGCATCTGCAATTTCTTCCTACACGCTAAGAATTGCAATGTTTGGGTCCGTATGACAATCTTCACATATGACAGATGACAATCTTGACTCTGCAAACCGATGATCTGATCAGCATTGTGTAGGAAGGAGGAGTCTGAAGAAGGGTCTCGACCTGAAACGTCACCTTTTCTATTTCTTCAGAGATCCTGTCTGATCCGATTGGCATTATTTTGTTGTAGGTGAATCTTGTAGCTGCCGTATTTCGTACATTACACACTGACTCCAATTGCGGGGGGTTTCATCAGGTGCAGAGTTCTTTGGGACATCTTGGGTTTGGCAAAAGCCCAATTAAATGCCTGTCTTCCTTTCATTCAGCTGTCAGGCAGATACATGTGGCAGTGCAGGGATCTAGGCAGTGAAAGTTCACCAGACGGATTCCTTAGATGGCAGGACTATCATATGAGGAGATATTAGGCTGACTAGGTTCATTGGAGTTTAGAAGAGTAAGAAAGGATCTCAATGAACTGTACAAAATTTGGACAGACTGAATACAAGGAGGATGTATCCTTTGGATCGAGGTGTCTCGAATGAAGTGGTACAGTTTCAGGATTTGGGATAAAACATACAGGATGAAGATGAGAAAATATTTCTGCACTCGGAGGGTGACGAACTAGTTGAATTCTCTACCAGACGGTGGTCGAGAGCATGTCACTCACTTTATTTAAGAAGGACAGATTTCTGGACGCAGATTTGTTGTAGGTCAAGGCGTCTTGGGACGCGAGTCGTAATATGATACTAAAGGGCCTGTCCCACTTGCATGCGATTGCATGCGTTTGGCGCGACCAAACGAGGTCGCTTGAGGCGTGCGGGCACCGTATGGCCTCGCAGGGCCGGTCGCACTTAGAAGCGCGAAGTTGTGCGGGGCTGGTCCGGATATCGCGTGGGGCTCTGAAAATCTGACAGTGTCCGAAATCTTTGCGCATCAACGGCCTGTCGGCACGCAGGCGCATTGCAGTCCTACGCAGCATCTTGATCGCGTACGCAGCATCTTGACCGCGTACGCAGCGACTTGATGGCGTACGCCTAGCGCGTGGCGTTGCGCGATGACGTCACCGCCCGGCGTGGCGTTGCGTGATGACATCACCGCCCGACGCCGTGCGACGCCCAAATTCAGTCGGCCCGCCTCCTGCCCAGCTGATGGTAAGTGTGACGCAAATAATGTCATGAGCGAACTTAGCGCAAACTTAGCGTGTACTTAGCGCGTACTCAGCACATACTCACTTTGCGTGAACTCCGCTTCCGTTTGGTCGCGCAAAACACATGCAATCGCATGCAAGTGGGACAGGCCCTTAAGATGAATGATCATCCATTATCATACTGAATGGCAGGACAGAATTGAAGGACCAAATTTTTTTTTTTTACAGATACTCCATGGAAACAGGCTCTTCGGTCCATCGAGCCCATGCCAATCAACATTCACCCATACACTAGTTCCAACCTACACACACGAGATGCAAAAGCCTCCACGTGGTGCGTCCCGGGCAATGCTGACGACAGGAACTGTACCGCAGTGACTGACTGAACTAGCCGATTCTGCAACCACCGACCATCAACCTTCACTGAACGACCGGAAAGACGTGATATAGAAGATGGCTGATGAAGACCTACACACACTAGGGACAATTCACAGAAGCCAATTAACCTACAAACCTGCACGTCTTTGGAATGTGGGAGGAAACTGAAGCACCCGGAGAAAACCCACGCAGTCACAGGGAGAACGTACAAACTCCATACAGACGACACCTGGATTGAAGCCAGGTCTCTGGCGCTTGAGGCAGCAGCTCTACCAATGCGCCACTATGCTGACCAAATGTTGCGCTCCTGCTCCTATTTTCAATGTTAACTCTAACCCCAGCTCCAGACTCAGGACAAAGCAACGTTGTAAATTGTGCGAAGTACCAGTTAGCGAGGGCTGTACTCTATATGCTGACACATCAAAAAAAAAAAACAGAGGTCGATATCTTTGAATAAATGCGACAAATGTCTTCTTCTCGCTAGAGCTTCTGGAATCAGCACCTTTAAATTGAAGTGATGTGAGGGATGGGTCAGAGGGCTTGCAATGAATAACAGTTAGGATAGGTTTGACACACAAACAATTTTTTGCAAAATCTAACTGGGTAAATAAAACCAACACTTCAGCACAATTTTCCCAGCAAAACATCTTTCTGTTCTCGGATAATGTGGGTTTTCATTTTAATGACAGATTCTTTAACAAGAATAAATTAGTTGTTGTTTTTCACTTCTTCTCAGAAGATAAATCATTTCTTTCTAGACACGACCACTTGTGCTAAGATCCCATCACAGCTCAGTGAGCATTTTGATGGGGAGGTAGACACACAAAATGCTGGAGTAACTCAGTGGGCCAGGCAGCATCTCTGGACAAAAGGAATTGGTGATGTTTGGGATCGAAACCCTTCTGCAGAACAGTCGCCCTTTCGGACCTACTTACCTACTTAAGAGCGGGATCCCTTGTCGGGGATCCCTGGAGAAGAGCTCCGACCGCCGGCCTGCGGCCTACAACATCTTGAAGCCGCGGTCTTCGGTAGGGAAGCACCGATTCGGGGACTTACCGTCCCAACGAGAGGGCCTGTACATCTGGCCGCCCGCAGCGGACACTGCGGAGGTTTATGGCCCCGACCACGGGGGAAAATGGAGGAGGACTGACTGAACTTTGTGCCTTCCACCACAGTGATGAATGCTGTGGTGGATGTTTGTGTTAAATTTTTATTGTGTATTGTGTGCTCTTTTCTGATTGTACCACTGCTGGCAAGTTAATTTCACTGCACTTTATTGTGTATGTGGGGAATAAATCTGATTGATTGATTGATTAATTGATGGATAGCAAGAGTATCAACGTGCATTTAAGTGGTGCCGTTAACTTAAATGCTCCTAAATTCCCTGATCAAACCAAAGGGCCACATAAAGAGATTTCAGATAGCTGATCAAAGGAGGGGGGGGGGGATTTAAAGCAAGGAATTGTAGGTGTGTTAAAGAAGGAACTGCAGACGCTGGAAAATCGAGGGTACACAAATCAAGAGTACTTCAGTCTGAAGAAGGGTTTCGGCCCGAAACATTGCCTTTCTCCTTCGCTCCATAGATGCTGCTGCACCCGCTGAGTTTCTCCAGCATTTTGTGTACCAAGGAACTGTAGATGTTGGTTTACAAAAATAAACACAAAGTGCTGGAGTAGAGGATCTGAAGTCCTGAGTCCTGACTTGAAACACCCCTCCAGTTTCTGCCTGACCCACTAGAGAGGGCATTTCAGACCCAATTAGGTTGAGCTACCTATGGATTAGCTGTGAATGACATGATGGTGCAGCTGGTGGAGCTGCTGCCTCACAGCTGCGGTGACTTGAGTTCAACACTGACCTCTGGTATTGTCTGTGGGGAGTTTGCACGTATTTTACCGTGGCTGCGCAGTTTCTGCCAGGTGCTTCGGTCTCCTCCCACATCCCAAAGATGGTGCATCGGCGACTGTAAATTGGCCTCGAACGTGTGTGCAAATGAGAGCTGGAAAATTGGAGACGTTGGTGGAAATGTTGGAGAATAAAAGGTAGGATGTGTATAAATGGGGGTACGATGGACTTGGTAGATCAAATGACCGTATACTAGGATTATCAAGGAGCCCGGGGTGGAAGATTGCAACCTTTACGTGGTCCGCCCTGTTTCGACAAATGCAATCAACTCAATGTGCACAAACAGAAGATCAAATAGAACAAGTTGTCCGACAACTATCGGCTGTGCACGCCACACGAAAGAAGAAGAAGATCAAGGGGCCGAAACTGTGGGGTGTGCAGTGCTAGGGGAGATTAGAACATGGAGAGATTTGAAAATAAGGAAGGACTTTGGAATGGTGGCATTGCTAAACTGGAGCTGGCGTAGAGTGATGAGCCCAGCCACACTGGGCGAATGGGGCTCTGTGTGAGTTAGCGGATAGGCAGTAGAGTAGAACATTGGACAAATTAAAGTTTCAGCAGTGTTTCTGATTAGGCAAGCCAAGAGGTAATGAAGGCACAAATGCAAAGGAAGACTTGTATAGAAAGTTAACAGTCAAGTCAAGTCACATTTATTTATATAACACATTTAAAAAACAACTTTTGTTGGTCAAAGTGCTTTACATTTGTTATAAGAATAGTAAAAACAAACATACATATATACATACATACATACATACAACTACATACATATACACATATAACCCTCGCTCAGAAGACATCAAGAAAGGCTTGGGAGTAGAGATAAGTTTTTAGTCTTGACTTAAAGGAGTCGATGGAGGGGGCAGTTCTGATGGGAAGAGGGATGCTGCTCCACATTCTAGGAGCTGCAACCGCAAAGGCGCGGTCGCCCCTGATCTTATGCCGAGACCGCGGGATATTCAGCAACCCCTCAGTCCTCTCCGGATTATGAAAGTGATCCATGGACAATCATCAAAGACAAGCAATGGATTATTCTCTTGGACCAAATAGACCCAATGCCTATCTCCATACTGAATATTTCAAGACAGGCAATGAACTACATAGAACAAGGCCTTTCTCCAGCTGCTATTCCAATGATCACAACGTGAAAAAGTAGACCCAAAAGGCTTGAGTAACTCAGCGGGTCAGGCAGCATCTCTGGAAAAAAAGGAATAGGTAACGTTTCAGGGCGAGACCCTTCTTCAGACTGAGAGTCAGGGATAGGGAAACGAGAGATATAGATGGTAATATAGAGAGATATAGAACAAATGAATGAAAGATATGCAAAACAGTAAAGATGATCAAGGAAAGCTGGAGCTCACAATGGTCCATTGTTGGCTGCGGATCCAGTAAATCATTCCAGAGGTTTGACATGAACTTATACTTCTTTCTCGGATTCCACGTTCAAATGGGTGGCATTGATGGTGAAGTGATTATCTTACTGCTTCAGTTAACCAGAACTATTAATACAAAATATACAAAGAGAAGTTGCTAATATGGGCCATTGAGCCTCCTCTGTCATCAATAACTAGGACTATGGCTGCTTAGAATTTGGCTTCAGCTCCATTTTCCCATAACCCTGGACTCTCCCGACAGATCAAATCCTCTCTGTGTCACCGTTGAATAGAATAATGGCTCAAGGGCCTTTTTCTTCTTGCTTATGTCAAGTCAACTTGTTCTATTTGATCTATTTGTTTGTGCACGTCGGGTTGATTGCATTAGCCGAAACAGGGTGGACCACGTGAAGGTTGCAATCTTCCACCGCACCCAAGGGCCTGTCCCACTTGGACGACCTAATCCACGAGTTTAGAAAACATTTAGACGCGTTGACTACGAACATGACTACGACCTCCTACGACTAGCATCACGACCTACCTATGAGTAAAAAGTGTCGATTTTTTTCCATGCCGACTTTTTTAAAAATCGTGGACATTTTTTTATCAGGCTGGAAAAAACGCCGCGACCTACTTGAGGCCACAAGTACACGGAGACCACTCACGAGCGTGAGGAAGAGTTACGGAGACCTCCTATGACCTCGTGGCGACCATGCTGCGAGTATGAGTCAAGGGCAAACTAGGCAGAGGTTGCCAATTAGGCTGTGAAAGTGGAACAGGGGCTTCAGACTCTTCAGCTCCCTGGGGCAGATAATTCCAAAGACTCACAATGCTGTGGGTGGCACAAAATAAATTCCCCCTCGCATCTCGTTGTAGAATGGAAGACCCCTCACTGCAAACTCTCCCCGGATAACGAGGGTGAGCATCCACTCAGCATCTAACAATCCAGACAGATATGACTTTGAATGCTGCAGTCTGAGACTTTGAAAACTGGGCTCATTAAATGTGACTTAGATTCTGTCAAATTGTCATTAAAAAAATATTTGGTTTAGGAAGAGAAAGATGATCTGGGTTGAGCTGATGTGTGATTGCATTCCCGATCAATGTAACTATTGACTACCTGCTGCAGATTATAAACCAGTTGTACCAACTGGTATTGGAGTTAAAGCCCTGTCCCACGGTACGAATTCATTCCAAGAGCTCTCCCGATATTCAGACCAATGTAGGCCTATTGGAGTCTTGAGCTAGCTCTCCCATTCAATAAAGGGCCTGTCCCACTATACGAGTTTACCCAAGAGCTCTCCCGAGTTTAAAAAAAATCAAACTCGTGGTAAGCACGGAGAATGAACATAGCGGGTACGTCGGAGCTCGGGGATGTCTCTTAGCGGCTCGTAACGCTAACGGCAGGTACTCGGGAAGACTCGCTAACGGCAGGTAAGCACGGGAAGACTCGTGAAGATTTATCAACATGATGAAAAATGTCCACGAGAGACCTACGAGTAGCCAATACCGTAAATCTCCGAGTTCGAATCAGGGCAAACTCGGGAGTGCTCTTGGAATGCACTCGTACCGTGGGACAGGGCTATCATTGTCTTAACCTTTGGTGTTCTTTCACCTCCAAGTAAAGCCAGTGAGTGCAAATCAACACCTGGAAAATGTACCCTGAGCCTTAAGTGTAGGGCAGAGGTAGTGCTGCCAAATCTAAGGCACAGCATTTCAGGCACGATCTTACCTGCCCATCCAGGTGAACATATAAGATAAAGTGGGTGCTACCTTGAAGAACCGGTGTTATCCCTGGGGACCTGGCCATAGAGTCATACAGCATGGAAAATCAATTTACCCATGCTGACCAAGATGCCCAATCTATATTAGTTCCACCAGCCTACGTTTGGCCCATATCCTTTCCTATCTATGGACTCGTCCAAATATCTTTTAAATGTTGCGACAGCACCTGCCGTAACTACCTCCTTGGGCAGGTCATTCCATTTACCCACCACCCTTCGTGGGAAAAAGTTGCCCGTAGGTTCCTATCACGTCTTTCCCCTCTCACCTTAAACCTATGCCCTCAGGTTCTTAATTCCGATAACATCTCACGAATATTTGGCGAGATTGCAGATATGAAGCAGATTTCAGAGATACTTAATTGACCACAACTGCTTTGGAGCTACCTCCTAGGGAGGTGAAGGATAGTATCGAAATGTAAGTCAATCTTTCTGCTGAGAGGCATTAGGAATGAACAATAAATACCAGGCATTTACTCCACTTCCTGAACATGTGAAGCACACACCAATTGCCTCATTTTCAACACACCTCAGGAACAACCAAAAGTAAAGGGCCTGTCCCACTTTCACGACCTAATTCACGACCTTTTTTACTCGTGGACATTTTTCATTGTGTTGAAAAAGCGCCCCGACCTCCTTGATGCCACGAGTACCTACGACCAGCATCACGACCTACCTACGGCCTCCTACGACCTTGTGACGTCCATGCTACGAGTATGATTCTGCCTGCTGCGAGTTCTGCAGTTGTACAGAGCCCTAGTGAGACCACACCTGGAGTATTGTGGGCAGTTTTGGTCCCCTAATTTGAGGAAGGACTTTCTTGCTATTGAGGGAGTGCAGCGTAGGTTTACAAGGTTAATTCTCGGGATGGCGGGACTGTCATATGCTGAGAGAATGGAGCAGCTGGGCTTGTACACTCTGGAGTTTAGAAGGATGAGAGGCAATCTCATTGAAACATATAAAGATTGTTAAGGGCTTGGACACACTCGAGGCAGGAAAAATGTTCCCGATGTTGGGGGAGTCCAGAAAAACGGGCCACAGTTTAAGAATAAGGAGTAAGCCATTTAGAACGGAGACAAGGAAACACTTTTTCTCACAGAGAGTGGTGAGTCTATGGAATTCTCTGCCTCGGAGGGCGGTGGAGGCAGGTTCTCTGGATGCTTTCAAGAGAGAGCTAGATAGGGCTCTTAAAGATAGCGGAGTCAGGGGATATGGGGAGATAGCAGGAACAGGGTACTGATTGGGGATGATCAGCCATGATCACATTGAATGGCGGTGCTGGCTCGAAGGGTCAAATGGCCTACTCCTGCACCTATTGTCTATTGTCTATGAGTCAAGGGCAAACTCGGCATATTCGTGAATTAGGTCATGAAAGTGGTACAGGCCCTTTAGTCTTGCGTTTCTGTCCCATGTTGGTCACTGCACACTGGGGAGAACTTCCCTGCTCATCTTTAAAATAGTATTGCAAGATCTTTCACATCCACCTTCCTGCACCTTGGTTAAACATCTTGCCGAAAAGATGGTAGTCCTGAAGGTGCAACGCTCCTTTGATACAGCACTGTACTATAGGCCTGATTCTAGTAGTCCGACACGAGTCTCGAACCCATGACAGCTGGCTCAGGGGAGAGAGAGAGAGTGGGCATAGCTCATGTAAAGGAAAGAAAGTAAGTGACCATGTTCCCTTAAACAACTAAAGCCGAGAAACTATTCAGCTGCATAATCAAAGATACTAATCCCACAGGGAGAAACAGCCCTGGACCACAGCTCAAAGATTCCGATCTATCCCAATTAGAAGCTGTCTCTCAAAATGCCTGCAGTCTGACAAGGCTGCTGACACAGGGAGAAAGGTATCATTCATATTCTCTGCAGCACACTCCGTCTCTCACACTCGCTTATGCTCTTTGTTTCAATTAGTGGTCAGAAGACGTCTAGCGGAACAGAAGGCTGGCCGCTGTTGGTTAGTCCACTTAACACCCAGATGCACGAACAATGTGCCCCTGCGGACCGATTCCTGGTCTGAGGGTAACCACGGTGACAGCGAGAGCTTTGCACCGGTGTAAACAATCTTTGGTTGAGGTCATCTTTACGGAAGATGGAACGCTAAAGCCTCTATTTTCTTAAAAGGAAATGACTGCACCCTCCAACCCGAAGCTTGTGGGCGTGGAAGGCAGAGCATCTTGCATGAAGCTTGCAGTTACTACAGCCTACAGCCACCCTGGAGAGGCAGTAGCCGGTGAAATCTTCCCGGAAGATTGGAAGAATTCTCTGTTCTGCTTGTAACCCTTTCATTGCTTGTTTTATCTTTAAGACTTGATGGGGTATTGGTACACCCTGACACCACAGAGTGAGGGCTACGAATGCACCCACGATGACCTTCCCAGTGTTAGTGTCCACTGTGGGTCAGAAGAATGTTGGTTTGAGGTCCATGCCAGAGACTGACACTGTGACCGAGGGTGTTGGGGTGGTACTGGGGATCGGACAGTACTGAGGGAGTGCTGTATTGTCAGAGGGGCATGACTGAGAGGTAGTACCACACTGTTCCAGGGGCAGTACTGAGGGTGAATGCTGCACTGACAAAGGCCAGCACCAACAGGCTGCTCTACTGTACGAGGGCCAGTGCTGAGCATAGATTGCACTGTTGGAAGAGGACAATACTGAGAGACTGCTGTACCGTTAGAAACATAGAAACATAGAAAGTAGGTGCAGGAGGAGGCCATTCAGCCCTTCGAGCCAGCACCGCCATTCATTGTGACCATGGCTGATCGTCCCTAATCAATAACCCGTGCCTGCCTTCTCTCCATATCCCTTGATTCCACCAGCCCCTCGAGCTCTATCTAACTCTCTCTTAAATCCATCCAGTGATTTGGCCTCCACTGCCCTCTGTGGCAGGGAATTTCATAAATTCACAACTCTCTGGGTGAAAATGTTTTTTCTCACCTCAGTCTTAAATGACCTCCCCATTATTCTAAGACTGCGGCCCCTGGTCCTGGACTCGCCCAACATTAGGAACATTTTTCCTGCATCTAGCTTGTCCAGTCCTTTTATAATTGTATATGTTTCTATAAGATACCCCCTCATCCTTCTAAACTCCAGTTAGTAAACACAAGCCTAGTCTTTTCAATCTTTCCTCATATGACAGTCCCGCCATCCCAGGGATCAATCTCGTGAACCTACGCTGCACTGCCTCAATCGCAAGGATGTCCTTCCTCAAATTAGGGGACCAAAACTGTACACAATACTCCAGATGTGGTCTCACCAGAGCCCTATACAACTGCAGAAGAACCTCTTTACTCCTGTACTGAAATCCTCTTAGAGAAACAGTACAGAGAGAATGCCACACTGTTAGATGGGAAGAACTTGGGGAGCTGCACAATCAGAGTGCTGAGCCATAGGAGTACTATTAAAGATAGTGCCTTTCGGATGAATGTTAATCCAGCCCCCCATCTGTTCTCTCAGGTTAATGTAAGAATTCCCATGTCATTACTTTGAAAAAGAGGAGGGAACCCACGTCCTCGAGCCAACATTTATCCCTCAATCAACATCCTGAAACAGATGGTCTGGTCATTGTTGTTTGTGGGACCTTGCCACATACAATTTGGCTGCCACATTCCCGAGATTTCAATAAAAATTCTTTATTGTTGTTAAACCACCACAGGAAGCCCCAGGGTATTATATAAATCCCCACCTCTTTAACCAAGCTTTTGGTTGTCATTTTCAAAGGCTCCATGTCAAATTTGACTGACCTGCTCCTATGGGACGCTTTGAAGAGATAAAGTTATCCTTCACTGCCTTCAAATTACAGTATCTGTTATCCGACGGTCACAGTAACTCAGAACATGCCGATGCAGTGGCTACTGGGAGGGAGCAGGTGAGTGCGGGAGGGGAAGGAGTGGGGTTTTACGGAATGCTGTAGTGTAGACTGGAGAGGGGTCAATGGATTGCATGTACCTCATCCATAATTGTCCTTGCATTAGAGGGACCGGACCTGACGAAACGGAGGTCAACGCTGGAATGAAGGATGGGGACGCTTGGGTGGAACAATGGTCTGGGGTCACATAAATGTGTCAAAGATGAAAGGTAGAAAGGAGATCAGAAATGTGCTCCCTTTGGCCTGCACTCTGCTGTGGTCAATACCGGGGATTTGACATCAAATTCCAAATACATGGTGTCAGCCCTGCATATATATCTGACCAAGTGCCTACCCTTCATGTAGTGTGACACATCTCAACAACAAATTGATTTTATGCAGGAAGACGAAACAGAGTACTGGATTAGTTCAGCGGGCCAGGCAGCATCTCCGGAGGACGTTGATAGGCGATGTTTCAATGTTGAGTTTGGTTTATTGTCTCGTGTACCGAGGTACAGTGGAAAGCTTCTGTTGCGAGCTTACCAGTCGAGCCGTCCACAGTGTACAGATACACGATAAAGGGAATAGTGTGAATAACGTTTAGAGGAAGCTAAAGCCAGTAAAATCCATTCTGCAGTTGTGCAGAGCCCTAGTGAGACCACACCTGGAGTATCGTGTGCAGTTTTGGTCCCCTAATTTGAGGAAGGATATTGTTGCTATTGAGGGGGTGCAGCGTAGGTTTACAAGGTTAATTCCTGGGATGGCGGGACTGTCATATGCTGAGAGAATGGAGCGGCTGGGTTTGTATACTCTGGAGTTTAGAAGGATGAGAGGGATTCTTATTGAAACATATAAGATTATTAAGGGTTTGGACACGCTAGAGGCAAGAAACATGTTCCCGATATTGGGGGAGTCCAGAACCATCGGCCACTGTTTATGAATAAGAGGTAAGCCATTTAGAATGGAGACAAGGAAACACTTTTTCGCAGAGTTGTGAGTCTGTGGAATTCTTTGCCTCAGAGGGCGGTTCACTGGATACATTCAAGAGAGAGTTAGATAGGGCTCTTAAAAATGGTGGAGTCAGAGGATATGGGGAGAAGGCAGGATCGGGGTACTGATTGGGGATGATCAGCCATGATCGCATTGAATGGTGCTACTAGCTCGAAGGGCCGAATGGTTTACTCCTGCACCTATTGTTTATTGTCTATAAAGATAGTCCGAGCGGCTCCAATGAGGTCGATAGTAGTTCAGGGCTGCTCTCTAAATATAGTAAGATAGTTCAGTCGGGGCTCTTCTGTAAACTGATTGTGGTGTGATGGCAAGAAGACAGCTGAACGACAGGAGGGGCAGGAAGAAGTCTGGCAGATAGTAGGTGAGGAGGGCGAGGAGGGTTATTTGATAGGCAGATGGTTGGACAAAGGTCAGAGACGAAAATAATTAAGGTGTGAGACAAAAGCATTCAAGAGTCGCGAATTGTGGAGCTGGAGGAATGAAAATAGGTTCAATGGAGGGGAGAACGGAGAAATAGGGAGAAGAAAGGGGGTTATAAGGAGGAAACGGGGAGAGGAGGAAGGTCATGTAATTATCTAAAATTGGAGAATTCAATGTTCATTCTGTTGGATTGTAAAGCCCCTGTCCCACTTAGGAGACCTAAACAGCAAACTCTGGTGACCTTGCCCGCCACCCAAAAAAAAAAACAAGGTCTAGGTGACCTGCAACCTCCTACCACCTCCCACGCACATGTTGAAAACCTTCCTCCACTATGAAGAAAACCGGCTTCGACAAGACCTGCGACTAAAAAATTATAGATTTTTAAAACGGCAACCTGTTTTTAGTCGAGGCCGGTTTTAATCATGATGAAAAAGTAGCAGCAACCTAGATGAAGCCTCGACCACACGGAAACCACTGTCAACCATTAGGGAGAGTGACCAAAACCTCCGGTGACCTCATGGAAACCTTGGGTGGCGGGAAAGGTCACCAGAGGTTGCTGTTTAGGTCTCCTAAGTGGGACAGGGGCTTAAAAAGCTACCTAAGCAGAATATTATTGTATGTTTACAGGTAATTTAACATAATACATGTCCCAATGCTCTCACAGGAGCATTACCCGTCTCATGTTTGACAAATAATAGTACAAATGGCCAAAGGATGACTCAAAGAGGTAGGTTTCAACTTAGGGAAGGAAAGAGGGGTGGAGAATTAGGATGCAAGGAGAAAATTGCAGACCTAAGGGTCCCGGAGCTAGCAGTGGTGCAAAGATTAAATTTGAGGTGAGCAAATATTGGTAGAGTCCTCTCAGGACTAGAGGAGGTTGCAGAGATAAAGAGGGGCGAGGCCATAAATGTATCGGAATGTGCACATTAACAAGTTGACTGATCAGGACCCATCACTGGGGAGATGGGGACTCCGAAGGTGTGAATTAGGCTACTTGGCAACAAGATTGTGGATGAGCTTGAGGATAGGCCAAGGACAGTCAAATCTAGAGGAATCAAAGTTAGGAGTGAAGACAGCGGGAGATGAGGCTGGTGGGTGATCTGGCCATGTTAGGAAGATATAAAGGGAAGATGTGCCCTTGAGCTCATTTCAGGGCCAAATTTGACTCGAGGTTGTGAAGTGTCTAGTTCCATTTTAAATAGTTGCTAAGGAGTGGGATGGAATAGATAGCAGTGCTGCAGTAACAATGCCATCTGACGTGTCATTACTGGATTTGGGAGACTCTCCCCAATTTGAATTCTTATTTCCTCTGTTGCCAATTTACTCCCACCCATCATAACTCGAAGTATATTATCAACTAGTGCCTCAAGATAGAAAGATTCCTTATTACACATGCCTTCCCTTGCTTCTTCACAGCCCCATCCAACCTGTACCTGTCTTTTGATATGCTAAGCCTTCTCTTTATCTGCCCCATGTTAATACGATAATATCATCTGCCCAGTTTTATATTGAGTTTTCCTATGGAATCAGATCGCATTATAATTATAACATAGTCACTGAAGGTTTACAGTACGGAAAAAGGCCCTTTGGGCCCACTGACTCCACACTAACCAGTGATCACCCCGCACACTAACACTATCCAGCAACTAAGTTACAGAGAAAGGTTGGACAAGTTAGGTCTTTATTCTTTGGAGCGCAGAAGGTTAATGGGGGACTTGAGTGAGGTCTTTAAAATGATGAAAAGGATAGACAGAGTTGATGTGGATAAGCTTTTCCCATTGAGGGTAGGGAAGATTCAAACAAAAGGGCATGACATGAGAATTAAGGGACAGAAGTTTAGGGGTAACATGAGGGGGAACTTCTTTACTCAGACAGTGGTGGCTGTGTGGAATGAGCTTCCAGCAGAAGTGGTGGAGGCAGGATCGATTTTAACATTTAAAAGTAAAGTGGATAGGTATATGGATGGGAAGGGAATGGAGGGGTATGGTCTGAGTGCAGGTAGATGGGACTAGGGGAAAATAAATGGTCGGCACGGACTGGAAGGGCCGAGATGGCCTGTTTCCGTGCTGTAATTGTTATATGGTTATCCTACACACACCAGGGACAATTTACAATTATACCAAGCCAATTAGCCTACAAACCTGTACGTCTTTGAAGTGTGGGAGGAAAAACCGGAGCACCCGGAGAAAACCCACACAGGTCACAGCGAGACGTAAAAACTCCACACAGACGAGCACCTGTAGACAGAATCGAACACGGGTCTCTGGCGCCGTGAGGTAGCAACTCTACCGCTGCACCACCGTGCCACCTTTTGCAACTCTTCCACCGTTAAACTCAGCTGCGTCCAATACTGTGGGATTTTGTCCTCTGTGTAACTTTCCTGTTAGTTTCTGTGTGTGATATGCACCTAATACATCTCCAGTCAAAGAGTAAGAGACATTTAAGACCGATGTGTTAAGGTGAAGTGAGACAGAGGAAAGATGATAACTGGACTAGAGCCATATTGAAGCCACACCATCTGTTCCAATGTTATACTTCTGTATAAATTCTCATGTTCGTATTTATAATGAAAACTGCCTGAGTTAATCTGTGTCATTGTAATTATATGAGTGGGTGAGTTGCATCGCCTCCACTGGTAATAAGCGGTCATTACAGTGTGGTTGATTGGATGTTTCAGATTACATTTTAGAAACATAGAAACATAGAAAAATAGGTGCAGGAGTAGGCCATTCGGCCCTTCGAGCCTGCACCGCCATTCAATGTGATCATGGCTGATCATCCAACTCAGTATCCCGTACCTGCCTTCTCTCCATACCCCCTGATCCCTTTAGCCACAAGGGCCACATCTAACGCCCTCTTAAATATAGCCAATGAACTGTCCTCAACTACCTTCTGTGGCAGAGAATAGTAAGATTGAACGAGAACTTACCAAGTTTGAAGGTTGATCTTTATTTCATGAGGAGTTGCGGTGAGGGATTTCGTGAAGAGCCCGCCGGCACGCATGCGCGACATTCTTCAAAGCAGCGGTGTGGAATCACAGAAACAACAACAGAAATGACTTGGCATAGTAAGATTTAAAGAGACTCTGATTACCAGCTGAAGATGATCGAGGGTTGGGAGCGGAGGGCACGAAATCCCTCACCGCAACTCCTCATGAAATAAAGATCAACCTTCAAACTTGGTAAGTTCTCGTTCAATCTTACTATTTCATTTCGGAGTCACGTGAGTGACTTCGTGAAGACTTCAAAGCTTCTGTGATTACACGCCCTGGACAACGTCCATGCAGACACACCACTAGCAAGGATGGATTGGAGTAAACAAGTTGATGAAACGAGGTTATACTGAAACAAAAAGAAGATTTATTAATAACACAACAAATAACGCCCTTTTAATCAGGGACATCCCCACGTTCACACCCGGCGTTCAGCACGGCCTCTGCAAACTGAAGGGGAGCAGCAACAGGCTTATTATAGAAACGCTGGAACACAGCTTCATTCGCCCATCCTGCTGTGGCGAGGATATGGTCCATGGGTACCTCCATGACCCTCGCCGCCGACGTAGATGCAGCCCTGGTGGAGTGGGATTTAAACACATTAGTGTCAATACCTGCCTTAGCCAGGACGATCCGGAGCCACCTGGAGATCGTCTGGACTGTCACTCGATGGTGAGGTCGTTTGTGAGTGACAAGCAGGTACAACTCCATTCCTCTGATGCTCCTCGTCACCTTGATGTAGTAACGGATGTGAGTGGCTAAACATAGCCGAGCATCTGCAGGGTATGCCGGGAACTTCAGCTGCAGCCCTGTGCACCCAGGTCTATGCTGCTTAAGTAGCTCATCGATGAAAAAGACTACTTCTCCAGGGGTCGACGTCATCCTGTCAATACGTAGTTTGTGGAGCGTCTGAACCCGCTGTGCTGAAGTCAGCGCTAGTAACATCACCAATTTCATAGTGAGTTGGTCCAGCTGTAACCCTTCCATGGGTGACCACGACCTGAGCAGGGTAAGCACATCCCTGACATCCCAGGTGATGTTGTAGCGTGGTGTAGGCGGATTCAGATTGAATATTCCCCGCATAAGCCTGGACACTAGCCTGTTCGATCCAACCTCGATGTTGAGGTAGAATGATAGCGCACTCCTGGCGCTGTTGATGGCACTATAACTCAAGTGCTCATCATGGTGCAACCCCGCGAGGAATTCCAGGACGTCGGCTATGGAGACATCGTCATAGGTGATGTGAGAGCGACTGCAGTAGGCTTCCCACTTGGTGATGTGGGAGAGATATCTCCGCCTGGTTGACTCTCGACAGGATGCTCCAATGGTGTTCATGGTCCGGGTGGTAAGGCCATACTGCATCCATGGCCTGGTCAGAACCTGCAAGCCAGTAATTTTAGATAGGCATGGCAGGGGTGTAACTCCCCTGAGACAGGGTGAGAAACCACATGCGGGCAACCCTCTAGAGGGACCCAAGGTTGACTAATCATGTCAGAGACCACCGGATACCAAGGCTGTGTAGGCCAGTCGGGTATGACAAGAATGCCTCTGGCAGAATCCATCCTGATTTTTTGTAATACCCGACTGATGAGGCAAAACGGGGGGAATGCATAGAAAAACCACTTCCCCCAGTCTAGCGAGAATGCATCAATCGCTAATGCCCCAGGGTCTGGTTCCCATGAAACATATGTCGGTACCTGATGGTTCAACCGGGACGCAAAAAGGTCGATATCCGGTTGGCCAAATTTGGCTGTAATTTGGGCAAATATTTGAGGATGCAGCATCCACTCAATACTATCATTGAATTTGCGTGACCTGGTGTCTGCCACAGTATTAAGCCTACCTGGCAAATAGGTGGCTGAAATCCAAATATCTCAATTAATACACCAGCACCAAATAGTATTAGCCAATTTGTCACAAGAGACTGACCTGGTACCGCCCATATGGTTTAAATATGCCACCGCTGTGGTGTTGTCTATTTGGAGACGGACATGAGTGCCACTAAGATGAGCACAATATGCCCGCAGTCCGTGAAATGCTGCAAGCAGCTCCAAATAGTTAATCCCTTGTACTAGCAACATGCTAGCTTCAAGGGGATCCCACCTGCCTCCACAACTAGAAGAGCTGTCCGCAGCTCCCCAGCCTAGAGAGCTTGCGTCAGTTTGCAAATATACCACCGGATTGGGCACAACAATGGGTTTGAATGCCCTGCCAATATTGGACACCCACCATTGGAGCTCAACCTTAGCATCAGAAGGCAGCTCCATAGGTCTGTCAAAATGACCAGCGTTCTTTTTTAACGCAATAATTTTGGCCCTTTGCAGGTTTTGATAATGTAAAGGCCCAAACCGGGCTGCCGGAAATAAAGCTACGATTTTCCCAATTATCTTAGCTGTATGCCGAATAGATGGTATACTGGCGGATGCGAGATCCTGACATGCAAGGGAGACATCCTCCACCTTGTGAAATGGAATGGTGGCCCTCATTTGAATAGAGTCCACCGTGAAACCCAAATAATCCATAACCTGGGATGGGTGAAACTTCGATTTTTCTGGATGAACTATAAACCCCAGTTGCTGAAATATAGTAACAGTTGCTAAAACAGCGCTTTCAGCTGCTTCCAGAGTATTGCCAATAATCAGAATATCATCCAAATAAGCCATTACAATATGATGTTCTATGCGTAATTTGGCCATAATAGGTTTAAGTAATTTAGTAAAGAGCCTAGGGGCAGTAGTAAGCCCATTTGGTAAGGCTCGATATTGCCAGAGCTGATCCATCCAGACAAATTTCAAAAATTTCCGGTGATGTTTCCGGATGGACACTGAATAGTATGCATCTTTTAAATCAATACATGCCATAAAGCAACCATGCGAAATCAGTGATTTGGCTGTCTCAAAGGTGTCCATTTTGAAATGTGTATATGTTACAAAGGTATTCAACTGGGTCAAATCAATAATCACCCGACAACCTCCATCCTTTTTTGGTCTAGTAAATATATTGGAGACGAATTCAATGGGCTCGTGAATAGTTTTCTCTATCACGCCTTTTTGTTCCAAACGAAAAATTTCAGCCGTGCCTGCTGCCTGCTCAACAGCAGACAGCGTAAACTTCCGTTTAGGCATATGCTGGGATGGAGGAACTTTGCCGTCAATAAATTCAATAGAATGACCCCGAACATTTTGTAACACAAATTTATCCGAAGTAACTGATACCCAAGCTTTAGCAAAGAACCGGAGTCGCCCTCCCACATGTGAGATTAAAGGGGCAAGGGAAAGAAACCCAGACCGCCTTACCTCCATGGTCACCGGCGGTCCCTGACATACTTGGGTGGCCGAGGAGGTGCTGGGTTGGGCTGACGATAAGATGGCTTCATCTTCCACTGGGGTCGCTGTGTGCCTGACCCTAAAAAAGACCGCTGCTGCTGGCCCTGTTGGTAGTAGTGCTGAGTAGTAGCATATGGTCTTGATGCTGATGCGACCGGACCTCGCGGTCGAGCAGGGGGAGCTTTTGGCACCATCGGTCTGGGGGCGATCTGAGATCGCATAAGTCCCACCGTTTTGGCTACCTCGTCCAGCTCCTTGACCCTCTTCGGAAGGTCTTCCCCGAAGAGTTGTCGGGGCGGTGGGGGCGGCGGTGGCTTACACAACCCTGCAAATTTTGGGTTGATAGACGGACGGATGCTGTTCTTCCGGAAATCGTTGATTTCATGTTGGGTGGCACATAATAGTGCTAACGCATCCTCCTGATCCAATGACAGGTCCGTTCCATCGACCGACCGCGCAAAGGCGGTAATACCGGCCGTGAGGAGTTTGAGGATCCGCTGGAGTTTAACCTCCTGATGGCGGACAGCCACGCCGATGTTGCCCCATATGGGCGTATTGACCAGTGGCACGTTGAGGGCATTACAGTTGGACGGGGCCTTGTGGCGCTGAGTGGCCTGTGAGAGTACTTCCTCCTGCAACCGATGATTCGTGAGAAAGTCCACTGTTGCTGCCAGCTTTGGCTGGAGCGGAAGTCCAGTTGTAATTGGTGCAGCAAATTTGGCTGCCACGTCCAGTAACTCAGCTGTCGGTGGCTCCGACGGTGTTGGGGTGGGGTCAAACCCTTCTTCCCCTTGTGGCTCGCTGATGAGGGAAACCGGCGAGGCGGCCCTGTGCCTGACGATATCCGTGGGTGCGTACTGCTGTTGATTATGGAGTACCAGCTCCAGCAGCCGCTCGATGCAGTCAATACGCCCCCCATCCTGAACACTCGGATGGTCGGAGTCCTCCGGCTCAGAAAACATGCCGGGGCTCCTATCATCGGCCCGCACCTCAGAGAAGTGATCTCGGTGCCGGAATGGATCGCTTTCGGCCGCCGCAGCGAAACCGTGCGAGTCCCGTGCGGGCAGGGTGTCCAACCGCCTCTTCTTGGCAGGAGTAGAAGCCGTTGCCACAAAGGGCCCTGACGGCTTGGGGTCGACTCCAGCAGAAGCATGGAGCGACGCCCGCACAGGCTTGCCGGCTGTCCGCATTTCGGACGGTGCCGACGCATGGTCTCGTCCTCCCATCCATGGGGGACTCGGCGACCGAGGCGGGACCGTACCCAAGCCCCCCGTCCCGGCGGCGGGGGTTGGGAGTTGGGTAGCAGACCTTAACGACCCAGGTCCCGCCGTTGCACCAGACCGCTCCATGGCGGCTGGTGGAGCCTTGGCCCGGACCGGGTTAGGCTTACGGGCACCTCTGCTGCCTTTTAATGAAGGGCTAGCGGAGGGGGGTCGGGCCGCAGCACGAAACCCCTTCCCCGTTGTCGCCAAAGGCGAACTTGTGGCAGGGTCCACCCTTTCAGGAGGCACCCCGACGTCCTCCTCCACGCACTCCTCCTCGGAGCTGTGGCGACTCAGCGGGTCCCGACCTGCAGCAGCAGACGGCAATGACTTCCCCGCCTTCTTCCCGGCCCCAGGTGGAAACGATGAGGGCGCCGGGCCACGACTTCTTCGTCCAGACATTCTGAACACTCCAATCCGCACCCTTGCTGAAAGACAAAACCGACAGCAAGGGCCAACCAACTTAAGGTGAGTTTAACTTACCTAAGCGGCTCCTTTTGAAGGGCTGGCGAGGAGCGCGCCCCACCGCCAGCTGTCGGCAGCAATGCGTTGCGACGATATGTCGCGCATGCGTGCCGGCGGGCTCTTCACGAAGTCACTCACGTGACTCCGAAATGAAATTCCAGAGACTCACCACTCTCTGTGTAAAGAATGTTTTCCTCATCTTGGTCCTAAAGGAATTCCCCCTTATCCTTAGACTGTGACCCCTTGTTCTGGACTCCCCCAACATCGGGAACAATCTTCCAGCATCTAGCTTGTCCAACCCCTTAAGAATTAAGAATTTTGTAAGAATTTTGGCATGGCATCTTTCTTATTTCTCATTTCTTATGAGTGGGGTGGCACAGTGGTGCAGTGGTAGAGTTGCTGCCTTACAGCACCATAGACCCGAGTTTGATTCTGACTACGAGTGCTGACCGTACAGAGTTTGTACATTCTTCCTATGACCACGTGGGTTTTCTCCAGGTGCTCCGGTTTCCTCCCACACTCCAAAGACATTTCGGTTTGTAGGTTAATTGGCTGTAAATTGTACATTTTCCTCGTGGGTAGGATAGTGCTAGTGCATGGGAGGATCACTGGTAAATAGTCAATAGACAATAAGGCCATTCGGCCCTTCAAGCCAGCACCACCATTCACTGTGATCATGGCTGATCATCCACAATCAGTACCCCGTTCCTGCCTTCTACCCCAAATGCCTTGACTCTGCTATCTTTAAGAGCACTATCTAACTCTCTCTTTAAAGCATCCAGAGAATTGGCCCCCACTGCCTTCTGAGGCAGAGAATTCCACAGATTCACAACTCTCTGGGTTTCTCCTTAACTCCGTTTTAAATGGCTTACCCCTTATTCTTAAACTGTGGCCCCCGGTTCTGGACTCCCCCAACATCGGGAACATGTTTCCATCCTCTAGTGTGTCCAGTCCCTTAATAATCTTGTATGGTTCAATAAGATCCCCTCTCATCCTTCTAAATTCCAGTGTGTACAAGCATTGGTCGGTGAGTACTCGATGAGCCTTCGGGCCTATTTCTACAGCGTACCTCGAAAGTCTAAAGTCTTAAAGACAAAGAAGTAGGCTGTTCAGACGTTTGAAATTATACTGGATCTAAGAGAAGTTCCATTAATCTCATTCATTTCCATGCAACCTATTGCCTCACATACCAATGAAATCCCCTGATTTTCCTGCCACTAACTCACTCCAGGATTAACCGAACAAACAGCATAATTATTGCCAGGGTTACACAAAAAGCTGGAGAAACTCAGCGGGTGCAGCAGCATCTAAGGAGTGAAGGAGATAGGCGACGTTTCGGGTCGAGACCCTTCTTCAGACTGAAGAAGGGTCTCGACCCGAAACGTCGCCTATCTCCTTCACTCCTTAGATGCTGCTGCACCCGCTGAGTTTCTCCAGCTTTTTGTGTAACCCTCGATTCTCCAGCATCTGCAGTTCCTTCTTTAATAATTATTGCCAGGACCTAAAGACCTGACCTACATGGAGCGGTCGGGCAGGCTAGGTGTGCAAAATGCTGAGGGGTGATCTTACAGAGGTGTATAAACTCATGAGGGGGTGAGATAGGATGAATGCACAGAGACTTTTAACTGGGGGTAGGGGGAATCAAGAATCAGTGAACGCATGTTTAAGGTGAGACGGGAGAGATTTAATGGGAACCCGAGGGGCAATACTTTAACAGTGGGTGGTGGGTATATCGAATTTCATAGCGAAAGGATTTGAGTATAGGAGCAGGGAGGTTCTACTGCAGTTGTACAGGGTTTTGGTGAGGCCACACCTGGAGTATTGCGTACAGTTTTGGTCTCCAAATCTGAGGAAAGACATCCTTGCCATAGAGGGGGTACAGAGAAGATTCACCAGACTGATTCCTGGGATGTCAGGACTTTCATATGAGGAAAGATTGGATAGACTCGGCTTGTACTCGCTGGAATTTAGAAGATTGAGGGGGGATCTTATAGAAACGTACAAAATTCTTAAGGGGTTGGACAAGCTAGATGCTGGAAGATTGTTCCCGATGTTGGGGGAGTCCAGAACAAGGGGTCACAGTCTAAGGATAAGGGGGAATTCCTTTAGGACCGAAATGAGGAAAACATTCTTTACACAGAGAGTCGTGAGTCTCTGGAATTCTCTGCCACAGAAGGTAGTTGAGGCCAGTTCATTGCCTATATTTAAGAGGGCATTAGATGTGGCACTTGTGGCTAAAGGGATCAGGGGGTATGGAGAGAAGGCAGGTACGGGATACTGAGTTGGATGATCAGCCATGATCACATTGAATGGCGGTGCAGGCTCGAAGGGCCGAATGGCCTACTCCTGCACCTATTTTCTATGTCTATGTCTATATGGAATAAGCTGCCAGAGGAGGTAGTTGAGGCAGGTACTATAATGATAGTTAAAAGGCATTTGGACAGGTACATGGATTGGAAAGGTTTCGAGGTATATTGGCCAAATGCAGGTGGGTGGGAGTAGCGTAGATGGGGTATCTTGGCCAGCATGTTGGACCAAAGAGACTGTTTACTGTCTGACTCTATGAGACTCTGAAGGGGACGTTATACCGTCACTAGGAAAATACACAAGTGGAAAGTTGAAGCTCAAATTTGAGGTGAGGATCAAAGCGAGGATGTTCGAGATTTGAGGCATCAGCACCATCTGCGGCATATATTTTCTTTTTGGTATGGAGATGGACATTTATAATGGAGAAGAGTGGCAGGAACAAAACAAATATATGATGGATGTATTATTTCAACAGTTGTAGGATAAGAGGGTGTTGGCATCATAGAAGACTTGGCTGCCTATATTGACCATGAACATGGATATGGATTACTATTTTATGCCATCACACGGCTTTTTCTGTTCTGAATGTTACTAAGTTATTTGTTGGCTTGTACGCATCCAGTTGTTGATGGCTGTGGGTGAACAAAACTAAATTGGTTCATTGGCAACGTAAGGCCTGGGTTAAGTTACAGTGAAAGAATCATTTTACAATACTATACAGCCATTGAAAACCACATGAATGAAGAACTAGACCAAGTGAAATGACATAGAAACATAGAAAATAGGTGCAGGAGTAGGCCATTCGGCCCTCTGAGCCTGCACCGCCATTCAATATGATCGTGGATGATTCATCCAACTCAGTATCCCATACCTGCCTTCTCTCCATACCCTCTGATCCCCTTAGCCACAAGGGCCACATCTAACTCCCTCTTAAATATAGCCAATGAACTGGCCTCAACTACTTTCTGTGGCAGAGAATAGTAAGATTGAACGAGAACTTACCAGTTCGAAGGTTGATCTTTATTTTATGAGGAGTCGAAGTGAGGGATTTCGTGAAGAGCCCGCCGGCGCGCATGCTCGACATACTTCAAAGTAGCGGCGTGGAATCACAGAAACCAACAAAAGAAATTACTTCGCATAGTATGATTGAATTGACTAAGATTACCAGATGAAGGTGATTGAGGGTTGGGCGAGGAGGGCACGAAATCCCTCACTTCGACTCCTCATAAAATAAAGATCAACCTTCGAACTGGTAAGTTCTCGTTCAATCTTACTATTTCATTTCGGAGTCACGTGAGTGACTTCGTGAAGACTTCAAAGCTTCTGTGATTACACGCCCTGGACCACGTCCATGCTGACACACCACTACCAGGGATGGATGGGAGGAACAAACTTGCTCACTAGTTCATACTGCAAAACAAGAGCATATTTATTAATAACAAATCAAAACCCCTCAAGCGGGGACATCTCCACGTTCTTGACCTGCATTCAGCACGGCTTCTGCGAACTGTAGAGGAGCAGCAACAGGCTTGTTATAAAAACGCTGGAACACAGCTTCATTCGCCCATCCTGCTGTGGCGAGAATTTGGTCCATGGGCACCTCCATGACCCTCGCCGCTGACGTCGATGCAGCCCTGGTGGAATGAGACTTGAACACATTAATGTCGATACCTGACTTACCCAAGACGACTCGAAGCCACCTGGATATCGTCTGGACTGTCACTCGATGATGAGGTCTCTTATGAGTGACAAGCAGGTATCTCTCCATTCCTCTGATGCGTGCCGTCACTTTGACATAGTGGCGGATATGTGAGGCTAAACATAGCCTAGCATCTGCGGGGTATGCCGGGAACTTCAGCTGCAGCCCTGTGCACCCAGGTCTATGCTGCTTTAGTAGCTCGTCAACGAAAAAGACTACTTCTGTAGGGGTAGATGTCATTCTGTCGACACGCAGTTTGTGTAGTGTCTGTACCCTCTGAGCTGAAGTCAGCGCTAGTAACATCACCAGCTTCATGGTGAGTTGGTCCAGTTGGAGCCCTTCCATGGGAGACCACGTCCTGAGCAGGGTTAATACGTCCCTGACATCCCAGGTGATATTATAGCGTGGTATAGGCGGATTCATATTGAATATACCCCGCATGAGTCTGGACACTAGCCTTTTGGATCCTACCGCAATCTTGAGGTAGAATCATAGCGCACTTCTGGCGCTGTTGATGGCACTGTAACTTAAGTGTTCATCATGGTGCAACCCCGCGAGGAATTCCAGGACGTCGGTTATTGTCACGTCATCGTACGTGATGCGAGAGCGGCTGCAGTAGGCTTCCCACTTCTTAATATGCGAGCGGTATCTTCGCCTTGTGGACTCTCGACACGACGCCCCGATGGTATCCATGGTCCGAGCCGAGAGGCCGTATTGGACTAACGGCCTGTTCAGAACCTGCAAGCCAACAAATTTAAATAGCCATGGCAGGGATGTGGCTCCCCTGAGACAGGGTGAGTAACCAATTGTGGGCAACCCTTCAAAAGGACCCAAGGTTCGTTGAGCATGTCAAAGACCACCGGATACCAAGGCTGTGTGGGCCAGTCGGGTATAATAAGGATGCCCTTGGCAGCATCTGCCTGAATCTTTCGCAATACCCGACTGATGAGGCTGATTGGACTAACGGCCTGTTCAGAACCTGCAAGCCACCAAATTTAAATAGCCATGGCAGGGATGTGGCTCCCCTGAGACAGGGTGAGTAACCAATTGTGGGCAACCCTTCAAAAGGACCCAAGGTTCGTTGAGCATGTCAAAGACCACCGGATACCAAGGCTGTGTGGGCCAGCCGGGTATAATAAGGATGCCCTTGGCAGCATCTGCCTGAATCTTTCGCAATACCCGACTGATGAGGCAAAACGGAGGGAAGGCATAGAAAAACCAATTCCCCCAGTCCAGCGAGAATGCATCTAGCGCTATTGCCCCAGGATCTGGTTCCCATGAAACGTAGGCTGGTACCTGATGGTTCAACCGTGACGCAAAAAGGTCAATGTCCGGTTTACCAAATTTGGCTGTGACTTTAGAAAAAATCTCAGGATGCAACATCCATTCAATGTTGTCATTAAATTTGCGTGACCTGGTGTCCGCCACAGTATTAAGCTCACCTGGCAAATAGGTAGCTGAAATCCAAATGTCTCTTTGAATACACCAGAGCCAAATTGAGTTAGCCAATTTGTCACACGAAACTGACCTGGTACCACCCATATGGTTTAAATATGCCACAGCTGTGGTGTTGTCTATTTGGAGACGGACGTGTGCTCCAACAAACTTGGAACAATATGCACGAAGTCCGTGGAATGCTGCCAGCAACTCCAAATAGTTAATCCCTTGAGTCAACAACATCGATGCCTCAAGGGTGTCCCATCTACCCCCACAACTAGAGCAATTATCAGTAGCTCCCCAGCCATTGGAGCTTGCATCAGTCTGTAAATATACCACCGGATTAGCCTCCCTGACAGGCTTAAATGAGTTGCTAATGTGACACACCCACCATTGCAACTCAGTTATCGCTTCGGACGGCAGCTGCATTGATCGATCGTAATGACCAGCGTTCCGTTTTAACGCAGTAATTTTAGCTCTTTGCAAATTCTGATAATGCAAAGGTCCATATCGTGCTGCCGGAAACAAAGCCACTAACTTGCCAATTACTGTGGCTGTATGCCGAATCGATGGTATATTGGTGCCAATTAAATCTCTGCACACCTTAGTGACTTCCTCAATTTTGTTAATTGGTATAGTTATCCTCATGCTCATTGAGTTCACCGTGAACCCTAGGTAATTAATTACCTGGGCAGGGCAGAACTTCGATTTCTCTGGATGGACAATGAATCCTAATTGTTGAAATATATTGACAGCAGCTGCAACACCCTGTTCAGCCAATTGCAGGGTGTGGCCCACAATAAAGACATCATCTAAATAGGCCATAACTATATGATGTCGTTGTCTCAAATAAGCCATGATTGGCTTCACCAATTTAGTGAACAATCTAGGGGCTGTAGTAAGCCCATTAGGCAAAGCCTTATACTGCCAAAGTTGCCCCATCCAGATAAATTTCAAAAACCTTCTATCATCTTTCTGGATGGATACTGAATAATATGCATCCCTCAAATCAATGCATGCCATAAAGCAGCCATGAGAAATCAATGATTTGGCTGTTTCAAACGTATCCATTTTAAAATGAGTATATGTTACAAACGTATTCAAACGGGTTAGATCAATAATGACACGACAGCCTCCATCCTTCTTAGGTCTAGTAAATATGTTCGAAACAAATTCAATTGGCTCATGCACCGTTTTCTCAATCACACCCTTCTGTTCCAAACTTAAAATTTCCTTGTAACCTGCTGCCTGTTCTGCAGCAGACAATTTGAACGTACGACCAGGCATGTGCTGGGATGGAGGAATGTCGCCATTAATAAACTCAATTTTATGCCCCCGAATATTCCGCAACACATACTCATCACCAGTAAAATTACCCCATGCATCCAAAAACAACCGTAAACGACCACCAACATGGGAAGTTAAACAGAGAGAAAAAAGAGAACCAGACCCCCTCACCTCCGTGGTTACCGGCGGTCCTTGACACGTGTGGGTGGCCGTGGAGGTGCTGGGTTGGCTTGAGGGCGCGGCGTCTTCGATTTCCACAAAGGTCTCTGCCGACCCTGTCCTAAAAAAGACCCTTGGTGCTGGTTCTGGTGCTGTTGTCGTTGTGGAGCTAGAGGGCGAGTCCTCATCGAGGCACCGGCCGACCCTCGTGAGCGAATGTATGGAGCTTTTGAGCCTGACGGTGTGGGGGCACTCTGAGAGCGCATGATCCCCACCGTTTTGGCTTGTTCGTCAAGCTCTTTGACTCTCTTCGAGAGGTCCTCACCAAAGAGCTGACGGGGCGGCGGCGGCGGCGGTGGTTTGCACAATCCTGCAAACTTCGGGTTGAGTGCTGGGCGGATGCTGTTTTTGCGAAACCCGTTGATTTCGTGCTGGGTCGCGCACAATAAGGCCAGAGCATCTTCCTGGTCCAAATTCAGTTCGTCCCCGTCCACCGACCGCGCAAAGGCGGTAATACCGGCCGTGAGGAGTTTCAGGATCCGCTGCAATTTTAGCTCCTGTTGACGGATAGCCGCACTGATGTTGCCCCATATTGGCGTATTGACCACAGGCACGTTGAGGGAGTTGCAGTTTGATGGAGCCTTGTGACGGCTCATAGCCTGGATGAGGACTTCTTCCTGCAGCACCTGATTATTAAGAAAGTCCACTGTGGCTGCCAGCTTTGTATTTAGAGGAAGACCAGCCGTATGTGGGGCCGCGAATTTGGTCGCCACATCCAAGAGTTCCTCCGCTGGCACCTCCAACGGAGTTGGTACGGGATCCACCAGAACCTCCTCCTCCTGCTGCTCCAGGCTGATAGTAGATGTTGGTGAAGACGCCCTGTGCCTGTTGCTGCCCTGCTGTTGTTGACGTTGAAGCAGGAGCTCCAGCAGCCGCTCCATACGGTCAATACGCCCTTCACCCTGAACACTCAGGTGGTCGGAGTCCTCCGGCTCTGAAAAGAAAACCGGGCTCCTGTCATCGGCCCGCACCTCGTCGAGGCCCTGCCGGTGCCGGTAGTTGTCGCTAACAGCCGCCGAGGCGAAACTGCGCGATTCCTGCGCGGGCGTGTTCAATCGCCTCCGTTTAGCGAGAGCTGAAGCCGCTGCCACTAAGGGCACTTGCGGCGAGGTGTCGGCACCAGCCGAAGCATGGCTGCCTGGGGCCCGCGCAGTCTTGCCGGCTGCCCACATCGTGGACGTTGCCGACGCATGGTCTCGCCCACCCATCCATGGGGGGCTCGGCGACCGTGACGAGACCCGACTCGACCGACCCGTCCCGGCGTCGAGAGTCGGGGTGTGCCGGCTGGACCTCACAGCCGCCCCGGGTCTCGCCCTGGAACCTGACCGCTCCTCCACGATAGGCAATGCCTTAGCCCTAACAGGGTTAGGCTTCTGGGCTCCTGCCCTCCCCCTTCTCGGAGGGCTGAGTTAAACAGACCGTGCAACGGCACGTGCCCTGCTCGAGGTCGCCAGCGAGCCCGCTGACGACCTGACTGCCATGGCAGGGTCCCCCTGCTCTGGCGGCACACCACACTCCTCCTCGTCGAACTCCTCCGAGCTGTGGTGTGCTGGCGGACCTGGACCTGTAATCACAGGGCTTACCCACATCTCCGCCTGAGTCCCGGCCTGCGCTGCAGGTATTGCCGATGGTAAAGGCCCCGGAACTGTTGACCGGCGAACTCGTCCTGACGTCCTCCGGCCCTTCGAACTCCCATCCATGTCCTTGCTGCAAGACATAATCAGACAACAAGGACCACCAACTAAAGGTAGAATACTCACCTCCGTGGCCCCTTATGAAGGGCTGGCGAGGAGCGCGCTCCACCGCCAGCCGTCGCAGCAACGCGTTACGACGATATGTCGAGCATGCGCGCCGGCGGGCTCTTCACGAAGTCACTCACGTGACTCCGAAATGAAATTCCACAGATTCACCACTCTCTGTGTGAAAAATGTTTTTCTCATCTCGGTCCTAAAAGACTTCCCCCTTATCCTTAAACTGTGACCCCTTGTTCTGGACTTCCCCAACATCGGGAACAATCTTCCTGCATCTAGCCTGTCCAACCCCTTAAGAATTTTGTATGTTTCTATAAGATCCCCCCTTAATCTTCTAAATTCTAGCGAGTACAAGCCCAGTCTATCCAGTCTCTGACACTTTTAGAGCAAAGAAAGGCTATTAGTGTTGGCCCTCAAAATTTTTAGAGGAATTTGTAAGGTGGAGGTATAGGGAGCTGCGTTATGCCATGGCTGTGGAGTCTTGAACCAGGGACTGTGGTGGTCGTAGACACGGGATGGGGTATTGCAGGCCAAGATAACATAGAACAATTTAGCTTAGGAACAAGCCCTTTGGCTCACAATGTCTGTGCCGAACATGATGCCAAGATACATCAAAATGATCTGTCTGCATGTGATCCATTTCCCTCCATTCCCTGCAAGTCCATGTGAAGAGAGCATAAAGATGACATTTCTTCATGAAGTGAAACGAAAATCTTTGGAATCCAAACCAGAAGCCCCGGATAGCCAACGTCGAGTGCAGTCAGAAACAACGCATTTTTGGGCTTTAATGAAAATGCACATGGGGAATGGGAAATGGGTAAGGGAGTGAACTCCAGATGAAGGGTCAGTGATGATCTTATTAAATGGAGCAGGCTCGGGGGGATGAAATAGTTACTCCTGCTTTGATTTATTTTGTTCATGCTCTCACCGGAGGAAAGAATGAGGGAGATATAATCCACGTCTAATTAAACAGCTGCTACACTGAACACATTAGATGCTGAAACTGCCCTTTGTGAGTGTGAGCTCTCACGACCAGACTGGCAGCAACATTGCTAACTTGCGATTCCACTGGTAGCATCACCTTGTGAATACTGATCCTGGCCAACCTACTGCAGTTCCTTATCCATCAACTCCCCTGTCAGGAGCGAAAATCAAGGAAATCACCCTTTTTATGTGCCAAGGAATTACAGGTGAAACTGCTTAGAATTTCCTTCAAAAATAATTCATACTTCACACTGGACATAGAAGGAGGCCATTTGGCCCATTAAGTCTGTGTCAGCTCTCAGAGCAATCCTACATTTTCGATCGTGTAGGAAGGAACTACAGATGCTGCTTAATAATGAAAATAGACTCAAAGGGCTGGATTAACTCAGTGGGTCAAGCAGAATTTCTGGAGAAAAAGAGATGGTTGATATTTCGAGTCTGAAGAAGTGTTCCGACCCGAAACATCATCTATTTTTGTTCCTCCAGAGATGCTGCCTGACCCGCTGAGTTACTCCAGCACTCGGTGTCTATCTTTCCTATTCACCCAACTCGCCCAGATCTTTCCTATTCATCCAACTCAGTATCCCATACCTGCCTTCTCTCCATACCCTCTGATCCCCTTAGCCACAAGGGCCACATCTAAATATAGCCAATGAACAGGCCTCAACTACTTTCTGTGGCAGAGAATTCCACAGATTCACCACTCTCTGTGTGAAAAATGTTTTTCTCATCTCGGTCCTAAAAGACTCGCTGGAATTTAGAAGATTGAGGGGGGATCTTATAGAAACTTACAAAATTCTTAAGGGGTTGGACAAGCTAGATGCTGGAAGATTGTTCCCGATGTTGGGGGAGTCCAGAACAAGGGGTCACAGTCTAAGGATAAGGGGGAATTCCTTTAGGACCGAGATGAGGAAAACATTCTTTACACAGAGAGTGGTGAGTCTCTGTAATTCTCTGCCACAGAAGGTAGTTGAGGCCAGTTCATTGGCTATATTTAAGAGGGCGTTAGATGTGGCCCTTGTGGCTAAAGGGATCAGGGGGTATGGAGAGAAGGCAGGTACGGGATACTGAGTTGGATGATCAGCCATGATCACATTGAATGGCGGTGCAGGCTCGAAGGGCCGAATGGCCTACTCCTGCACCTATTTTTCTATGTTTCTATGTTTCTATTCTTCACATTTGTCTGAAATCTATTCTCCCTCATGTTCCCATTGACAACCCCTCTGATTCTAATACCAGCCATTGGCCGTATTTTACAGTGGAGAATTAATTTACTAACCAGCACATTTTTGGGATGTAGGAGGAAACCAGAGCACCAGGGAAAACCACATTGTCACAGGATGAACTTGCAAAGTGAACACAAAGAGAACTGGAGATCGGGATCAAACCTGGGTTGCTGGAGTTGTGAAGCAGCTGCAATAACTCCAAAGTCACCCTGCTACCCATTAGTTTAAGAAGGAACTGCAGATGCTGAACAATCGAAGGTAGACAAAAATGCTGGAGAAACTCAGCGGGTGAGGCAGCATCTGTGGAGCGAAGGAAATAAGCAACGTTTCGGGGTGAGACCCTTCTTCAGAAGAAGGGTCTCCACCCGAAACGTCGCCTATTTCCTTCGCTCCATAGATGCTGCCTCACCCGCTGAGTTTCCCCAGCATTTATTTTCTACCTGCAACCCATTAGGATCAGCATATCAATGGCCAGCATTTATTGCATCTTCCTTCGTGACCTTGCAATATAGCCAAGTAGCAGTGGTAATGATTAGGTTGCTAGAAGTCCACAGGGAACATACAAGGTCACACACACCATTGACATTCATCGCCTAGGCTTACACATGAAGACAAGGTTGCCGCGGACCTTGTGAACTTCCGGAGGTCTGTTAGACAATAGCAAAACAAATGGATGCAACTTGTGAGTGCAACGTCGAACCAAATCTCAGCCCTAATATTAAACTGCAAACCCCATTGCCCCTAAATGCTAAACCACATCCTAAATTTTAAAACTATATCCTATCCAATAATACTGAGTACCAATCATAAAATTAAAGACTTACCAATTACCACAGAATTAATCCTATACAAATCCTAATTATAAAATTAATCTCCCCACTAATTATTTATCTCTCATCCTAAATTGTAAACGTAATCCTAAACTAACACAAACTTGAACCCTAACATCATCCAGAAAATATTAACGATTAAGCCTAACCACCAAATCAATAACCGTAACATTAAAGATAGACACAAAATGCTGGAGTTACACAGCATGACAGGCAGCGTCTCTGGAGAGAAGGAATGGGTGACTGTTTGGGTCTTCTTCAGAATTAAACCTGACCATCAAGTCGGATGACTAATTCTAACCATGTCGGCTACATTGTAAAGGATTAATCATTTTTTAACCTAATTAGTAACCAACCTGAATCATCCCCTAAATCTAATGCCTAAACCTAAACACAAAATTTAAACCTTGACCCTAGTCATTAACCTCACCATTAACCCTCATCACTTTGCTGCTTTGTGGCAACTGGCCAGATGGCTGATGGAGTGAACAGACTGCAGAATGTTGCAGTGATCTGTGAAGCCCTGAACTACCTTGGTAACGTCATTGAGTGAAGCCGAATACAACCAGATTCGGGATTCTTAACTAAGTCTGTTTGCTGTTAAAGATTGCTGTCCAGTGACTTCTCTTGCAAAGCGCATATTTAAGTGTTAAATTGCCTGCCCATCTGCACCCTATGTCATTCACCACCTGCACCTGTAGTATTGATGGCGCACTGCACTGTCTCTGAAGAGCAGTACTAACACAACACAGTTCTAGCAGAGAGGCAGTACCGAGGGAATGCAACACTGCCAGAAAGCTGCACTGTTAGGGGGCAAGGTTGATAGAATGTAGCACTGGCGGTGGAAGATTGCAACCTTCACGTGGCCCGCCCTGTTTCGACTAATGCACTCAACTCGACGTGCACAAACGGAAGATCAAATAGAACAAGTTGTCCTACAACTTTAGGCTGTGCACGCCACACGGAAGAAGAAGAGGGATAAGACCATAAGACATAGTCACACAATGATGCCATTTGGATCATCGAGTCAGCTCCACCATTCAATCATGGCTGATCTACTTGTCCCCTCTAAACCCCATTCTCCTGCTTTCTCGTCGTAACCTTTGACACCCATACTAATCAAGAAGCTACCAATCTCCGCTTTTAAAATGGCCAATGACGTGGCCTCAACCTCCATGCCCAATGACGTGGCCTCCACCATGGTGGGAAAGATAGTAACTGAAAGTGGGCAGCAAGACAGGGCTGAGGGGGTTCTGCAGTGTTTGAGGGGCTTTTCTGAGAGAATACTGCACTATTGGAGAGGCGAAATCCTTGCTTGCAGCAGCTTTGCAAGCACAAATACTCAGATAACGTACAAAAAACATAAATTATGCATACTTTAAAAAATTACACACAAACCCCGCAAGACAGTACAAAGTAGAAAATACTGTACACAACACAATTAGAAAGAAAGAGGTCCACGGCAGTGCAAGAAGTGGTCTATATTGTTCCATTGCTAAGGTAGGAGATGGGTTGTGCAATTGATACTTGATAGTGATTAGTATTTGATAGTTGTAGGGAAATAGCTGTCCCTGAACCTGGTGGTGTGGGACTTCACGCTTCTATACCTCATGTCGGGCAGTAGCAGCAAGACAAAAGGCACGGCCCAGATGGTGAGGATGATGGATGTTGCCCACTAGAGGCAGAGCTGGCCCAATGATGGACCAAGCCGAGTCCACCACCCTCTACATCCTCTTGTCTTCCTGTGTGTTTAAATTGCCGTACAAAACCATAATGCAACCAAGAAGAATGTAGCACTGATAGCGGGCAATACTGATGGAACCCAGTACTGTTGGAGAGGCAAGGATGATGGAATATAGCACTGTAAATAATATTTACACTACAATAAAACAAGCCAGAGTCCACCACCATAATCCAATACAAACATATATCCTTAATAAACTACTATACAACTATGTTACAATCTTTATTGAGGATACATTCAACACCCTGCGGTGCACGGTGGTCTCGGAACTCCCCCAGGGCGCCCGTGGACAGGGCGCATTCCCTTTCTAACCGCACCCGGGCACGGACGTAACCCCGGGAAAGGGGCGGGCAGCCGGCTCGGGTAAAGCCCTCCACCGCCTGGTGCCGTGACTCGTGGATGGCCCAGCTTGGCCAGGCCCAGGGACAACCCAAGGGATGCAGTACCTTTGGAGGGGCAGTGCTGATGGAACTTAACACTGTTAAGAGGCAAGATTGATGGAATGCAGTGTGGACAGTGGAGCAATACTGATGGAACAGCTCTGTCGGGGCAGTGGCGATGTAACCGCTGTCGGGGCAGTAGTGATGTAATCGCTGTCGGGGCAGTGGTGATGTAATCGCTGTCGGGGCAGTAGTGATGTAATCGCTGTCGGGGCAGTGGTGATGTAATCGCTGTCGGGGCAGTGGTGATGTAATCGCTGTCGGGGCAGTAGTGATGTAATCGCTGTCGGGGCACTAGTGATGTAATCGCTGTCGGGGCAGTAGTGAGAAATCACTGCATGTTGGAGGGGCAGTAGTGATGAAACACATCTCTGTCAGAGGGGCAGTACTAAGGATGCACTACACTGTCAGAGGTGGCATTGGAGGAAGTGCCTGGGAGGAATGGCATGGGGCCCCTTTCAAATTGGAAATGGTGCACTGATGGAAGGAGACAGACTGCGAGCTCATTAGTTCTGGAAAAGGGAAATTAATTTGTTTTTTTGGCACGAATTATCATTCTTGGGACTGAACATTTGCTTTAAATCCTGATGATGGTCATGAAGATGTTCTGCTCTTGACAGGCATTGCATCTCTGACAGAGGATATACCACCATGTCCTTGGAATAGACATTAATTTACAAGGTGCACTTGAGTGCCAGGACACATTGACAGAATCATACGTACTGCACTCCAGAGGATTCAAGACAGATCTTTTTTATTTCCTCTTGAAACTCACTGACTGGAAATGCTCTAATTTGAGATCAAAGGTGTGTGGAGTGAAAGTGGTGTGTGCAGAATGAGAACAAGTCCAGGGAACACTGGCAGGGGAGAGGGGGCGAAGGTGAACGGTTGGTGGGGGGTGGGTGTGAGTCTCTGCCTTTGTAATCTGCTGGTTGGAGCAGACGGTAGAAAAATAAGACTCATTTGTAATGTACAAAAAGCAGCTACCAACTTGCACAAATCAAGTCCAACAAAAGTATGTTTTCATACCTCCAGTTTCACTCTCCCCTGACTCTCAGTCTGAAGAAGGGCCTCGATCCGAAACATCACCTATTCCGTTTCTCCCGAGATGCTGCCTGACCCGCTGAGTTTGTCCAGCATTTTGTGTCTATCTTTGGTGTAAACCAGCATCTACAGTTCCTTCTTACAAATTCTGATCATGAACAGGTAATGTGTTTTTGTGATGTTGGCCGAAAAATACTAACAAAAGGATGGAGTTCCCTTGGTTTAGTTGGATTGATGCTTCTCAAGTCAAGTCAAGTCAAGTCAAGAGACCTTATTGTCATGTGTCCCAGATAGGACAATGAAATTCACAATGTGGAACTACTGTACCCCTCACAATACTGCTGCGGCAACAATGTAATAGTAATGAAGATGTGTACACAGGTTTTGTACACAGAAAGTGGTGGGTGTCTGGTGGTGGAAGCAGATTGCGACACTGCCCTAGAAATGCTGGTGCAACAGTGTAAGACTCCATCGAAACGGATACTGCATGTCACCGAATACTCTACAGCGAATTCCGACAGATGCATTGCAGTACTGGTGGTACTGACTGGTGGTATTATGGTTTTGTACGGCAATTTAAACACACAGGAAGGCAAGAGGATGTAGAGGGTGGTGGACTCGGCTTGGTCCATCATTGGGCCAGCTCTGCCTCTAGTGGGCAACATCCATCATCCTCACCATCTGGGCCGTGCCTTTTGTCTTGCTGCTACTGCCCGACATGAGGTACAGAAGCGTGAAGTCCCACACCACCAGGTTCAGGGACAGCTATTTCCCTACAACTATCAAATGCTAATCACTATCAAGTATCAATTGCACAACCCATCTCCTACCTTAGCAATAGAACAATACAGACCACTTCTTGCACTGTCGTGGACCTCTTTCTTTCTAGTTGTGTTGTGTACAGTATTTTCTTCTTTGTACTGTCTTGCGGGGTTTGTGTGTAATTTTTTTAAGTATGCATAATTTATGTTTATTGTATGTTATCTGAGTATTTGTGCTTGTGATGCTGCTGCAAGCAAGGATTTCAATGGAGCTATACCCCAGCATACATATGCATATGATAATAAACTCAAAGGTAGACAAAAGTGCTGGAGAAACTCAGCGGGTGCAGCAACAGCTATGGAGCGAAGGAAATAGGATACGTTTCGGGCCGAAACCCTTCTTCAGACTGATGGGGGGGGGGGGGGGGGGGGCAGGGAGAAGAAAGGAAAAAGGAAGAGGAGGAGCCCGAGGGCTGAGGGAGAGCTGAGAAGGGAGGAGACAGCAAGGGCTACCGGAAATTGGAGAATTCAATGTTTATGCCACTAGGGTGCAGACTGCCCAAGCGGAATATGAGGTGCTGCTCCTCCAATTTGCGGTGGTGCTCACTCTGGCCATGGAGGAGGCCCAGGACAGAGAGGTCGGATTCAGAATGGAAGGGGAAGTTGAAGTGCTGAGCCACTGGGAGGTCAGGTTGGTTAACACGGACCGAGCGGAGGTGTTCGGCGAAACGATTGCCAAGCCTACGCTTGGTCTCACCGATGTAGATTATCTGACATCTAGAGCAGCGGATGCAATAGATGAGGTTGGAGGAGGTGCAGGTGAACCTCTGTCACACCTGGAACGACTGCTTGGGTCGAGGGGGGAGGTAAAGCGACAAGTGTTTAGATGAGGTTGGAGGAGGTTTGACAATAAACTCAACTTTGATGACTCAATCAGTACTGTTGCTCCAAGACCCCTGAATTCATCTGTACCACCTCTCCAATAGTGCAGTATTCTCACAGAAAAGCCCCTCGAACACTACATAACTCGCTCAGTACTGTCTCTGATAATGCTGCCCACTTTTAGTTCCTATCTTTCCCACAATGGTGGAGGCCACGTCATTGGGCATGGAGGTTGAGGCCGTCATTGGGCATTTTCTAAAGCGGAGATTGATAGCTTCTTGATTAGTAAGGGTGTCAAAGGTTATGACGAGAAAGAAGGAGAGGGGACAGGTAGATCAGCCATGATTGAATGGTGGAGCTGACTCGAAGATCCAAATGGCATCATTGTGTTACTATGTCTTATGGTCTTATCCCTCTTCTTCTTCTTCCGTGTGGCGTGCACAGCCTAAAGTTGTTGGACAACTTGTTCTATTTGATCTTCCGTTTGTGCACGTCGATTTGATTGCATTAGTCGAAACTGGGCAGACCACGTGAAGGTTGCAATCTTCCACCCCAGTCTTATCCCTACCAACCTCCCACAGTGCAGTAATCTTTCAGTAGCAGTCCTCTCACAGAACAGTGTTGCCTCAGTAGCAATCCTCCAACAGTGCAGTGTTCCTGGGACTGCTCCTTGCCTTCTGGCTGCACTTGTCACCCACCACCCTCATCTACGGACACAACTGTGCATAGGGGAGAGGGTAGGGCCGAGGATGTCCTGGTTGGGTTGCTCCATTTTCTTGGTTGATCTCAGTTGTGGAGCTATGAATGCTCATGGCACAGAAGGAGGCCATTTGGCCCAACTGGGCCTACTTGCTGACGGACCAGACATGTGCAGTATTATTTCTCCACAACTTCTCCAGAAAATCCAATGAGTGATCTCGACTCCCCCAACCGATGTTGGGGGAGTCCAGAACAAGGGGGTCACAGTCTAAGGATAAGGGGGGGAATTCCTTCAGGACCGAGATGAGGGAAACATTCTTTACACAGAGAGTGGTGAGTCTTTACAGTGGAAATGTTGGAGACATTACAACTGGAGAGAATTAGGTTTATCCTAATGGATAAACTTGAGCTTTTTGAACAAATATGGTCTCCATTCACTGATTATATGAAGGGGTAGCTGGGCTCGGCATTGAAACTCAATAAGTACCCGGTGGAAAGATCAAACAAAAATGTTTAATTTCAGATTTATATACTCGTCTCTATATATTATATTTAGAAATTGCTCCATTCATTGATAAGATGTATACTGTTTTCTTTTCCACAAGTATAATAACAGTTTACTAGTTATATGGTTTTTTTTTCTTTTTTTTTGTTTGTTGTTTTTTAATTATTTTTTATTTTTTTATATTAATCAAATATAATCATACTCTTTTAATCACTCACTATTCGTTCTTTATACTTTTTTCTTATTCTCCTTTTCACTCTATATAAAAAAAGTGAGGCCTATATATATGGTTTGCTAATATTTATATAATTTTGGAAAGTTGTATTAACGATATCTGAAAAAAATTGTTATATTATTTGTAATATGTATGGCCTCTAATAAAAATATATTTAAAAAAAAAGAGAGTGGTGAGTCTCTGGAATTCTCTGCCACAGAAGGTCGTTGAGGCCAGTTTATTGGCTATATTCAAGAGGGAGTTGGATGTGGCCCTTGTGGCTAAAGGGATCAGGGGGTATGGAGAGAAGGCAGGTACGGGATACTGAGTTGGATGATCAGCCATGATCATATTAAATGGCAGTGCAGGCTCGAAGGGCGGAATGGCCTACTCCTGCACCTATTTTGCTATGTTTCTATGTTCTAAAAAAACAGCCTACAGTGCGTTCAAGACCTCGGCAGCATTCCGACGAGGGATGATAAATGGCAAGTAAGATTTTTGCCACAAGGTTCTCAGACAATGACATCTTTGACAAGAGGGAGCTTAACCACCTATCCATGAAACACAGTGGGTTACCATCAATCACACCCCCACCATCACCATTCAGATGATCACCGTTGACCAGAAATCAATTAAACCGGTCACATACTATAGCTGCACTGTGACCATCTACAAAAAATGCACTGAACTTACTTGCTGAGCCTATTCTGACTTGAGACCTCACAAACGTGACACCGTTATGATTAAGGACAGTTGAGTTTAGTGCAATATCATGTGCACCGAGGTACCGTGAAAAGCTTTTGTTGCGTGCTAACCGGTCGACGGAAAAACAGATTATTTTCCTGACGAAGGGGTCTCGACCCGAAACGTCACCCATTCTGTCTCTTTAGAGATGCTACCTGTCCTGCTGAGTTAATCCAGCATTTTGTGTCTATCTTTGATGTAAGCCAGCATCTGCAGTTCCTTCCTTCACATGGTTATTATTACTGGTCAGGGACTGCAGGTACATTCAAATACCATCAACTACAGGCACCTCACCAAGTCACACATTATCCTGACTCAGAATTATATTGTTCGTCCTTCACTGGTCCCTACCCACTTGTGCCATAGTCTCACTATCACCTTCTCAAAAAGATGGCCATTAAATAATAGCCTCGCCAGCAATAATCAGATCCCCCCAAAAATTAATATATAAAGAAATATATAACGATATAACAAGTATGTTATATCACACCAAGCCACATAAAAATAAATTAGCACCAAATGTTTAGTGTAAAGGGCCTGTCCCACAACCATGCAACTCCATGCGAGGAGCGCGACCTAACGTGGTCACTTGAGCCGTCCAGCGTCGCGGGGCCGGTCCCACTTCGATCACCGGAGCCGTGCAGAATTGTGCGGAGTTCGTCCCGACATCCCGTGGGGCTCCGAAAAACTGACTATGTTCAAAAATGTCGGCTTGTCGGCTCGCAGTCACCTCAACGCATTACACACCGCCTCGACATCGTGTCTCCGTGAACCTATCTGTAGGTGCCTCCGTGACCCTCGATGTGTGTGGCTCCGTGGCCCTCTGTGTGTGTGTGTGCCTCTGTGCCCCTCTCTGTGTGCCCCTCTCTGTCCTGGCGAACTTACCTTTTAGGACTTCGCTCCAAGTTCGCCTCAATTTGCGCCGCGTTGCGCCACTCACCCGACCTCCGCGCGGCCCTCGCTGCCGGTTTGGTCGCGCTTGCCGCATGCAGGCGCATGCTGGTGGGAACGGCCCTGTACAGGGGATCACCCGACCTCCGCGCGGCCCCCGCTTCTAGTTTGATCGCGCTCATCACGTGGAGTCGGATGCTGGTAGGACAGGCCCCTAAGATGCAGTTTGTAAGGAATGATTTAAAGGAGGAAAGGGAGGGAGAGCCAGGAATGCAGAGATTTAAGAAGGCGATATCCCAGGGTTTGGGGCACTGGCAGCTATTGGGTAAAGCTATTACATTCAAGGATGACCAACAGGCCAGAACTGGAGCACGTAAAGATCTGAGGATCATAGGACTAAAGGAAGTTACCAAAACACGGTGGGATCAGGCAATGGATAGGAAGTTGACAACAAGGATGAAAAACTGATGTCATTATTACAGGACTGGGAATGTGTACAGTGGGTGCAGATGAATGGCACTTAGTCACACAGTGTCGATACAACATGCAAACAGCCCCTTCGGCCCAACTTGTCCATGCTAACAAAGATGGCCCATCTATGCTCGTCCTGTCTGTCTGTGTTTGTCCCATTTCCCTATAAACCTTCCCGATCCATGTACCTGTCCAAATGTCTTTAAATTTTATTATAGTACCTACCTCAACTACCTCCTCTGGCAGATCGGTCCCTATCCCCACCACCCTTAGGTTGCCCCTCAGGTTCCTATTAAAATCTTAAACCTTTTCTCTCTCACCTTAAATCTGACCTCTGGTACTTGATTCCCTTTCTCTGGATAAAATACTTTGTGCATTCACCCACCCTATCTATTCCCGTCATGATTTTATACACCTTGATAAGATCGCACCTGTGCAACAAGGAATAAAATCCAAGCCTGTTCAACCTTTCCCTATAGCTCAGGCCCTCGAGTCCTGGCCACATCCTCGTAAATCTCCTCTGCACTCGTTCCAGCTTAATGACATTGTTCTGATAGCAGGCCGACCAAAACTGATCACAATACTCAAAGGGCAAGTTAGGACATGGGTCACATCTGAACTGAGCTTGCTTTAAAATTCTACCTCCCGTCTCTTAAAATTCAACATGCTATTATGCAGCAGTGTGGGCAGACACTGGAGGGTCTGAACAATGATGTGCGCTGGAGGATGTGGTGGGCTTAGAGTGAGAGAGCGAAGGGAGACATGGAAAGAGCTGTCAGGTTTGGCAGATCTGTGCAACAAAGAGGAAATTAAGGCTCAGTTCAGGTTCCAATTGGAATTAGTTTGCTGCAGCATGATTATAATCCAATGCTTTGATCTGAAACTCTACAAACTGCATGGAGCATGGGAATTAGGGCAGGCTGAGCCAGGACTAACAGATGCAGTGGGAGGCCCCAGGCATCTGGGCTTCAAGGCATTTGGCTGGGGACCTGATTCTGCCTTGGCCAGCAACTACACATGGAACAAGAAATAGTCCAAAAGTATGTATATTGGTGTATGAGCTATGCTTTGCAGCCTTCAACATCGCTTCTCAGGCTGCTCCATTGGAATCAGAAGTCAATGAACAAGGACTTTAATAATAGGAAACATTCTGAAGCAAGGGACTGCTTTAATGATGCATTTAAGGGGAAATAACGAGTAGGCAGAGGAACAACCTGATGGAGGTCTTTGAGATTATTAAGGAGCTGGATTGGGTAAGCATAGGGATGTTTTCACGTTGACAAGTCCAGAACCAGGCGCCATTAATATGATAAAAGGACACAAAGTACTGGAGTAAAGGGCCTGATTTACTCGTCATATGTAAAATAGGTCGACGCGTTGTGATGCGTGGGATGCGCTTGGTGAGGCGTGGAATCGTATGCGGTGGCCCGCGGTATCACGCGGCACTCCAGGATTTTGTAGAGTAACGAAATCCTCGCTCGCCACCTGCGTGACGTATCGCGTACGCATGCTGACGCATTAGGTACGCACACTGATGCATTGGCGTCGCACGCTTGCATCCCGACGTCTCACGTGTCTCGCCTGGTGACGCATGGTTACGTCACCGTGCATAACCACGTGTCGCCTTGCGCCGCAGGGTATTCTAATGATGTCACCCGCACCAGACGGCATGATGACGCGTGAGTTACGCGCGACATCGTGCGTAATGACGCGCCGGCCTATTTTACATATGACGTGTAAATGAGGCACAAGTGACGCTCAGGTGGGACAGGCCCTTCACTCAGCCAGTCAGGTAGCATCCTTGGAGAACAAGCTTGACCCACTGACTTACTCCGGTGTTCTTTTGTAGAAAACCAACCTACAGTTCCTTATCATATTAACATTTTTGCCATTAATATGATATCCACAAAAATGCCGTTAGCTGTGGCAACGAAAATTAAAAAAATAATCTGCAGACGATGAAAACCTGAAATAAAATTGGAAAATTACTGGAAACTCTCACCATTTGTGGGGAGAGAAAGAGTGTTAATATTTCAGGTCAGAGACTGAAGGTTAGAGTTTGTCAGAACCGGGAAGGGGAGATGAGAAGTCCGATGAGAACGTGGAACTCGCTCCCACAGAGCGTGGCTGAGGTCCATACCAGAGAAGTATTGATGGAGAAAATTAGTGCAGACGATAAAAATCTGAAATAAAAGCAGAAGATGGTGGAAATACTCGATAGATTAGATAATATTTGTGGAGCGAGAAATGGATTGAGCCTTTCATCCCGACCGAGAACAAAGTTTAAGTTGAAGGGAAGGAGGAGTGGACAGAGAGAGCAAGGTTAAATCTGAAAGGGTGTAGACAGAAGAGACTGAATAACACAAGTGTTGGTGGCACTGGCTGTGAGGGGTTAGTGAAAGGTTGTCAATTGCAGATGATCTGTCTCGAGGAGGTGTAAAAAGCCGCAGATGAAAACCGAGAAAGAGAAATAAACAATGCTGGGACAGTGTGTTACAGACTGGAGAAGCAAACCTCATAGGTGTAGGAAATATGAAATAAAACCAGCGAAACCAAAATTGTTCAGCATGTGTGAAAGAGTATACGTTGCAGGGATACAGGGAAAGGAGAGGAAGATGGGATGAGTCGGATTGGTCCCCGGGGAGCTGGAATGGACCTGATGGGGTGAATAACCCCCCTTTGTATCATTATAAGTATAAATTAAGAATTAGACAATAGACAATAGGTGCAGGAGGAGGCCAATCGGTCCTTCGAGCTAGCACTGCCATTCAATGTGATCATGGCTGATCATCCCCAATCAGTACTCCGTTCCTGCCTTCTCTCCATATCCCCTGACACCACTATTTTTAAGAGCCCTATCTAGCTCTCGAAAGCATCGAGAGAACCTGCCTCCACCGCCCTCTGAGGCAGAGAATTCCACAGACTCACCACTCTCTGTGAGAAAAAAGTGTTTTCTCGTCTCCATTCTAAATGGCTTTCTCCTTATCAGCAGGATCTATGCAGCGGAAAAACTAAAAAATGACCTTCATCAGAACTGGCCAGTTCTGACACAAATAAGAAAGACAGACACAAAATTCTAGAGTAACTCAGCGGGTCAGACAGCATCTCTGGAGTTGGATCTGATGAAGGACCTTGGCCAGAAACGTCACCTATTCCTTTTCTCAAGAGATGCTGCCTGACCCGCTGAGTTACTCCAGCATTTTGTGTACACCTTCGGTGTAAACCAGCATCTGCAGTTCCTTCCTGTGAAAAAGTTCACTTAGAAACAGACAAAGACAACAGTTAAGACCATTTAAAGCTTTAATTTTAACGTCTGATTGGTGTGGTTTTAGAGACCCAGAGTTAACAGTGTACGTCTGAGTTCTCCAGCAACACACACAGAAATACCAGAAAACCGGGGTTAATATACCTCCAGGCTCAGTATCAATTGCATGAGGTAATGTCCCAGGAAACACCAGCCACTTCCAAATATGGAGTTGTTTTTCCATACACTCTTGGCCAAAAGCCAGGCATTCCAATGGCACCAGTAATCCTCCCCTGGCCCCTTCTTATCTGATTAAACGATTCAACTTACTTTAAAAAAAACCTTGCGATGATATTTGGCCAAGTATCCCACAATGCAATAGCAATTGCCTTTTTACAACAGAAAAGCTTAAATATGACAGCAACTGATAATAGTAACTAACTTTCACCAGCACAAATAAGAAAGGCTGATTATCGGAAGCTGCTGAACATATAATATCCTAAAGGCTGTATTGCGTCCAGATGGAAGATGAGATGCTGGTAATTAAACTAACAGTTGTCATTGTTATAGTGTGGGATCTCCAAGTTAGTGAAGTCAGGGTGGAAGTGGGATGGAGAACTAAAGTACAGGAAGCCGGAAGAGTCAGGTCACCTTGGCAGACTAATCATAGCCTTATGGTGAAGCCCCTACAGCAAATAAACTAATTGTTAATACTATGCCAAAGGAACAGAAAAAAACAAAGGCGACACAGGTGGTGCAGTACCACAGTTAGTACAGTCGCTGCCTCGCTGCTCTGGTGACCTGAGTTTGATTCTGACCTCAGGTGCTCTTTGTGCAGAGTATGTACTGCATGTTCTCCCTGTGGGTTTCATGCGGCTGCTCCAGTTTCCTTCTACATACCAAAGATGTGCAGGTCGACAGGTTAGACAGTCAAGGTAAATTCCTTTAATTAAGGGCCTGTCTCACTTTCCCGAGTTATTCACGAATTTTCCCCTTGATTCAAGCTCACAGAATGTTCGTAGCGAGTCCGTAGCGATTCCGTAGGAGGCCGTAGATATATCGTAGCGGCTCGTTATGCCAGCCGTAGGTACTCGGGTAAGTTGCAATTTTTTTCCTCCCGACTATTTTTTTACTCGTGGACATGTTTTATCGGGCTGGAAAAAAACGTCCCGACTTACCTGATGCCCCAAGTACCTACGGCTGGCATAACGAGCTGCTACAATATATCTACAGACTCGTTACGAACATTCTGCGAGTTTGAATCAATGGGAAAACTCCGGAGAATTCGTGAATAACTTGGGGAGGTGGGACAGGCCCAACCCTCCTCACCTGTTTCGATCTATTTCCAGCCGGGCTTTGTCCTGCCCTCACTCCTTCACTCCCACCTTCCTTCCACCCCCTCCCCCCACCCCCTCACCTACAATCAGTCTCAAGAAGGGTCCCCACCCAAAACGTGGTCTGTCTACATTCTCCTGAGCTACTCCATCACGCCATGTCTTCTTTTGTAAACTAGCATCTGTAGTTTCTAAAGTTGCCGAATGTGTAGTAAGTGCCTGAATATGGGGGAAAAATATGTGATCTGGGAGATGGAATCCCTTACTTAACCCCCCCCCCCCCCCCCTTCCTCCACTCCATTCTCCTTTAAAACATAGACAAAGGATTTTGGTCACCTGCTCTACTGTGCTCTTATGTGGCCTAGCACCAGTTTTTTATTATTGTTTTATCGGTAGTAACTGACATCTTTTGGTAAGTTAAGGGCACTCTCTCCAAAAATGATGTTGGCGTGAAGTGTCTTAAGTGCAGTGGAACATCCCAAGGCACTTTACAGGAGAATTGTCAAAGAGGAATTGACAGCGAGCCATGTATGAAGACATTAGATATTAGACTAAAAGCTTTAGAAGTTCTAAGGATGGCAGAGAGAATTAGGGGTGGGATATTGCAGTGCCACGGGCCCAGACAGATGGAGATAAGGCTGCTAATGGTGGCACAATTTAATTCAGGGATCAATGAGAGAGCAGAATTGATGAACACAAATGATCGTGAAGGGTTCCTTTGGCTGAAGAAGGTTGTGGGAGAATTTTATAAATAGGGTATTCACTGATTTATTAGTACCCTATCTATGCCTCTCATCATTTTATATACTTACAAATAACTAGAAATGTACTAATAAATCAGTGAATACCCTACATAAAATTCTCCCACAACCATCTTCAGCCATAGGAACCCTTTGCGATCATTGGTGCTCATCAATTCTGCTCTCTCATTGATCCCTGAATTAAATTGACAGTCAGAGCCTTTTTTCCCAGGATGGAAAAATCAAATACTGGATGGCATTGCTGGAAATACTGGAAGGCAAGGGTCCCCAACCCAGGGGGTAAATTTAGCCGACCCTGGGTGTAAATTTGTTGATTCCGGATTTGTACATATTTTTTCCTCATTGACTGACTGTGTTTGGTTCTGGTATACCGGTATCTGTTCATCATTAGTTGTTCATAAATAAGTGAAACAACATTGTTATGTGCTATTAAAGTTGCCTGGGGCAAACGGGACGAAAAAGGTTGGGAACCCCTGCTTCAAGGAGAGAGGGGCAAAGTTTAGAAGAGATGTGCAGGGCAAGTTTTGTACACGGAGGGTGGTGAGTGCGTGGAATATGCTGCCAAGGTTGGTGGTTGAGGCAGATGTGATTGTGGCATTAAGGGGTCTGTGTGGAGTTTGCAAGTTCTCTCTGTGACCGGATGAGTTTCCTCTGGGTGCTCCGGTTTCCTCCCGCATCTGAAAGATGTGCTCATTTTGGCCTCTGTAAAATTGCCCTTGGAGTGCTGGGAGTGGATAACATAGAACTAGTGTGAACGGGTGATCGATGATCCCGTGGACTTGGAAGGCTGAAGGGCCTGTTCCCACCCTTTATCTTTCCCTCCATAAATCAATCAATCAATACACCCTGACAATGTTAGAATGTCATGCTTATATTGAGCAGAGTGACGAGGAAAAATGCAGCACGAGGCATTGTGAGGAAACGATTGAAGACAAATGGTTAAATGGTTTCCTTGTTCAATCATCACTGGTTCTTAACAACTGGCTTCAAAGATTGACTAATTTGAAAGTTTAGTTATGTTTCATGGCTGCTGCCGAGAACTGTCACATTTAATGAATATATTTAGCGTTTTGCTAATCGCTATTTATCAGCAAGATATTTGAATCAATCAGCATTGCCAAAGTAACAAATAGTGAAAAGTTTGTTAATCCAATTGCACTGTGCTGTGCCTAATATTTAGAGATCTGGTAAATGAATAACACCTTACTGTACTGATATCAGTCTAATGTTCGTTTTGGCCGCCATTCCGCAAGGCCTTTGGAACATATTGGACCAGTTAGTGCTAATTGTTGTTGAATCATTGTATTAGGATTTTAGATCCATGCCCAATGGGAACTGGATCAAGGATCCTTAAACTCCTCTATATCATGTTATTTAACAGCTGCCGAGATGTAGATGGAAGGAAGACGTGCGTAGCGGCAGAGTGTAGAAGATAGCAATAGAGGGAGGAGGAAGGAATGAGAGAGGGGGGAATGAGTCAAGTCAAGTCCATTTTATTTCTATAGCACATTTAAAAACAACTCTTGTTGACCAAAGTCCTTTACATCAGTGAAGGTACTAACGTGCTACATACAGTGGTACATAGATGTAACAATACATACATAGATACCAGGCACGTGCCGTCAGGGTAGGCACTGCCGACCCTGACTAAAATTATAACGTGGTAATAACTAAATATAAATAGTAAAGGCATAGGAGAATTATGTCTATGTAAGAGATCGATCTCTTAGGTAGGCATAATTCTCCGTGCCTTTCATCCACAGCACTTGTAACACGGGAAGCTCTGTGCAGCCCACGTGCCGTCAGCGCTGCCTGAAGCCGTCAATTTCAAGCGGGGCTGAAGGCAGCTGAAATTCTGCCTTTGCGGCACTGCGCATGCGCATCAGTCTACTGCGCATGCGCAGCGCTAGTTTCTTGGCGGGGTTTTCAAATATGGATTGTCATTATTTTAAGTGTATCTTTGGAAACAGAGAGAGAAGAATGGAGCTCGTGTACCAATAATGTGGTAAGTACATTTCGTGGTGATGTTTTTAAATGCCGTATAGGGGGTTTGCACGTAAGGTCACCGGGTCATAGGGCTTGACGCACGGAGCCGCTCAATCCATCTGGAGGACATCCGTCACTTCCGGTACACGTTATTAATGCAAGAAACGCGTACTTTCCTACCTGTTAAAAACCGCCAAAATGTTGAATTTTTGCGCTGTAAAACATTGTGTAAGTCGGGGTAAGTGTGAGAGACACGTACCCAACTTCAGATTTCCAAAGGTGAAGCGAAATGAAGGTACTATATACCGTCATTTCTCCTCACTTTTGGAATTCTGAAGTAGGCTAAATGTCTCTCACTCGTATCCCGATTTCTATAATTATTTACAGCACAAAAATTGACCATTTCGGCGGGTTTTAACGGGCCCGCTACGCTGTAAGTGCTTACCTGCAGTTCATCGCGTGTAATCCACTTGGGGTAGCGTAGCAACAGTACGGATCATGGGTCGTGACCTGACTGCCGTGAAACCTCCCTATTTCCCGGGGGGTGGGGGGAGAGCTCCTTTCATAGCATTTGGGGAGTCTGGCCCAGGGTAAAGTTGCGGGAATGTTGTGAAGGAGGGGATCGGGATAATGCCACTTGTGACGCTCCTTGCACGGAGGGCGAAGCAGCTCGGGTGGCTGTGAGAGGCATGACAGTGGAACCGGCCGCCACCTCAGCGCCTTCTGCCGGACCCCGCTCACCTCTGGCGGCTCTCCGTCTAAAAATCTCTCTCCTGCCGCTCGCTGGCCTCACTCATGTCCCACAAATCCGTAAATTCCAACAGCGCGATTGAGGTTACTCGGCTGCAGGAATTTAAGGATTTGCAGGAAGTCGCTGACATGAGCGAAGTCGGCGAGTGGCAGGTGAGAATTGTTCAGACAGAGAGCACTGCCAGAGGTGAGCGGGCCGGCAGAAGGCGCTGAAGTGGCAGCCAGTTCAGCTGTCGGGTCCCAGCGGCTGCTCGCAGCTCCTCGAACTGCTTCTATCCCTGGCTACAGTGCTGGCTTCGTGCCCGGAGAGCTGCGGCAGCGGTGAGTGAGTGAGTTACTGGCATTATCCCCGACCCCCTCTTTCTCAACACTCCTGGTCTCCCCACAACTTTACCCCTGGCACAGACTCTCCACACGCTGTGAAAGGAACTGTCCCCCCCAATTGGACCCTTGAACAAGTGTTGTCATTCAATAAGAAGACAACTGATTCAACTATTCCCTGTACTCCCGTTTTTCCCACCATCTCTCCACCTGCCATCAAGCTTCACCCCCACCAATTTAGTAATTCAGAATAAAGGAGACTAGGAAGCCTTGGGCAAATTGAATTGTTACTGCTTTTATTTTTATTTTTTATATTTACGGAAAGAACAATCTGCGCATGCGCGGTTTACATTTTTTTTTAAAAGCCGACTGAATGCCTACCCTGAGTAATTACTCACGGCACGTGCCTGATAGATACATACATACATCACTCCCTCAGAGGATCTCAGGAAACCCTTGTGAGTAGAAATAAGTTTTAAGTCTAGACTTAAAGGAGTCGATGGAGGGGGCAGTTCTAATAAGAAGAGGGATGCTGTTCCACAGTCTAGGTGCTGCAACCGCAAAAGCGCGGTCGCCCCTGAGCTTAAACCTGGACCGCGGAATAGTCCGTAGCCCCAAGTTGGCCAACCTGAGGGTCCTGAAGGTAGAATGGTGGGCTAGAACATTTTTGAGATATAACGGGCAAGCCCGTTAAGGGCTTTGTATACATATAGGCAGTGAAACAGCGTCCACACATAAAAGTACTTCATACCAAATAAATCATCGTTACTTCACACATAGCAAAATGTAAGATAGAAATAGTGCTGGGTTAGCATATGATGAGCGTTTGACAGCACTGGGCCTCTACTCGCTGGAGTTAAGAAGATTGAGGGGGGACCTTATTGAAACTAACAGAACAATTAAAGGCATAGATAGAGTAGATGTGGTGAGGATGTTTCCACTGGTGGACCATAGGTCATAGCCTCAGAAGTAAAGGGAGTTCTTTTAGAAAGGAGGTGAGGAGAAACTTTTTTAGTCAGAGGGTAGTTGATCTGTGGATCTCATTGCCACCGAGGGCTGTAGAAGCCAAGTCAGTGGATATTTGTAAGGGAGAGATAGACAAATTCTTGATTGGAACGGGTGACAAGGGCTATGGGGAGGAGGCCGAAAAATGGGATTAGGAGGCCGAGATCAGCCATGATTGAATGGCAGAGTAGACTCGATGGGCTGAATGGTCTAATTCTACACCTATAACTTGTGAACTTGTGAAGATGCTGCTATAAGAAGGATGGTTGTTGGAGTGGAGATTAAAAATTTTAATTCAATGAATAATTTCCTAATTGTCCAACCACACAGTCCATAATGTCTCATGAAATTTTTTTTATCTTATAACCTCGTACAAAAATTAGTTGGGAAATACCAAATAACAGGGAAGGGACCTTTTGAAGTATTTTGTGCACTCCTCCCCATGTCTCTCCATTCTGATCCGAAGCTAGGAGCAAAAAAAAACATTGCAAGTGCTGGCTGGCATAACCTACGGGGCGGTACATTGGCGCAGTGGTAGAGTTGCTGCCTACAGCGCCAGTGACCCGGGTTCGATCCTGACTACGGGTGCTGTCTGTACGGAGTTTGTACGCTCTCCCCGTGATGTATCCTCTCCATCTGGGTATTCTCCGGGTGCTCCAGTTTCCTCCCACGTTCAAAAGACGTGCATGTTTGTAGGTTAATTGGCCTCTGTAAAAATTGTCCTAGTATGTAGCAGAGAATTTGTGTATGGTCGATCGCTGGTCAGCGCGGACTTGGTGGGCAAAGGACTGGTTTCCTAGTGGCATCTCTAAACTAAATTCCACAAGAAGCATTGTGACAACAACCAGAAAATCAGATTTAAGTAAGTAAGTTAGTACGTTTATTGGCCAAGTATTCACATACAAGGAATTTGCCTTGGTGCTCCACCCACAAGTAACACCATGACATACAGTCACAGTTACGAATGACTCAGAAAATACTAAACATTAATAATAATAAAACATTAATGATAAAACACCATTGATCAAACATGTGAACCAACAAAATACCAGATCAAAGGGAGGCTACAGATTTTTGGCTGTTGAGTAGAGCAACTACACGTGGATAAAAACTGTTTTTATGTCTGGCTGTAGCAGCTATGATAGTCCGGAGTCGCCTTCCAGAGGGAAGTGATTCGAAGAGTTAGAAAGATTTAGAAATGTCGGTTGAAGCCCAAGACAATAGGAATAGAGCACTTTCTCTTCATAATAGTGACAAAAGATCTTTTATATTCATCTGAGATGATAGTCATGGGCTCAGTTCAACATCTCATCTGAAAGGCATAACCTCCAGTATTGCAGCAGTCCATGTAAACGTCAGCCTAGATCTTTGTTCATGCGTTTCTGGAGTAAAACGCGAACATTAGATTATCAGGCTGTGAATTAAGTAATTACCAACCACATTTCAGAAGGAAAAAAAGGCACAAAGTGCTGGAGTAACTAAGCAGGTCAGGCAAGATTTCCGCATTGGTGGCATCCCACGTCAGAACTCTTCTTCAAACTGAAGACTGGGTCTGAAGAAGGATCTCAACCCAAAATGTCACCTATCCAGTCTAAAGAAGGGTCCCAATCCAAAACCTATTTATGTTCTCTGGAGGTGATGCCTGATCCACTGAGTTACTCCAGCAATTTGTGTCATTTTTTGTAAACCAGCGTCTGCAGTGCTTTATTTTTACACTTCAGAAGGAACCTAGTTGAAACAAGGAACTAGTTTACAAAAAAGATACAAGGCGCTGGAATAACTCCGCAGTTCAGGCAGCATCTCTGGAGAACGTGGATAGGTGACGTTTTGGGCCAGGACCCTTCTTCACTCTGAAGGAACTTGTTTGGCAGTAGCCCTGAGGGACATCTTGAGGTTGAGAAAAGTACAACAGAAATGCAAGCCTTTTCTTTGTCTCCTAGATTACTGGGCCATTGAGAAAGCTCAGCTGGTTATTAACTTGAATAAAGTGTCCAATTGATTTCATTTCCATAACGGGTATGGTTCATCAGACAGTAAGTGCTGGTCAATGATGCAGCATCTCATCAAACGTGTTGAAGGGGCTAATTCTTTCCCTCCCAGCCCTGAAATATTACTTCTATTAGCAAGTGACTGCTGCAGATGGAGCAGAAAAACTGACAATAAAACAAAATTTAAAAAAATCAGAGCAAGGTCATCCCTTGGCATCATTCAGCAGTGTGCAATATGAGAATCTGGCAAAAGGAGGCTACAAAGGTATATGGATAGGTTAAGTGAGTGGGCATTGTTTGTGCCAAATCGGATAAATGCACATCTTCTCACCATATACTCACTTAACCTATCTATATACCTCTTGCCGGTTAGGAGAAGGCAGATGAAGGAGTGTACAGGGTGAGAAGTGCACGGAAGTGTGAAAACACTTACCTCCAGATTCTGGGACAGTTTCTTCCCAGCTCAGGCAACTTGACCATCCTATCACCAACTATATAACCATATAACAATTACAGCACGGAAACAGGCCATCTTAGCCCTTCAAGTCCGTGCCGAGCAACTTTTTTCCCTTAGTCCCACCTGCCTGTACTCATACCATAACCCTCCATACCCTTCTCATGCATATGCCTATCCAATTTATTTTTAAATGATACCAACGAACCTGCCGCCACCACTTCCACTGGAAGCTCATTCCACACCGCTACCACTCTCTGAGTAAAGAAGTTCCCCCTCATGTTACCCCTAAACCTCTGTCCCTTAATTCTAAAGTCATGTCGTCTTGTTTGAATCTTCCCTATTCTCAAAGGGAAAAGCTTGTCCACATCAACTCTGTCTATCCCTCTCATCATTTTAAAGACCTCTATCAAGTCCCCCCTTAACCTTCTGCAGAGCGGTCCTAACTAGAGAGCGGTCCTGACCTACCATCGACCTCATTGAAGGCTCTCGAACTTTATCCTAAACGCAATTCCCGTTATCCTATATCTGTACAATGCGGACGGCTTGATTGTAATCATGTATAGTCTTTCTGCTAATTGGATAGTATGCAACAAAAAAGCTTTTCTGTGCACCTCAGAATACATGACAATAAACAAAACTAAACTAATGTTCCATGAATGCTTCAGTCATGCTCCTAATCTGACACAATTCACGAGAACATATCAAGAATCCGTTCTTGATTCGTACGGGTGTCAGAGGTTACGGGGAGAAGGCAGGAGAATGGGGTTAGAAGGGAGAGATAGATCAGCCACAATTGAATGGCGGAGTAGACTTGAAGGGCTGAATGGCCTAATAGCCCTGTCCCACAGTACGAGTTCATTCCAAGAGCTCTCCCTAGTTTGCCCTCATTTGAACTCGGAGATTTACGGTAACGGCCACTCGTCGGTACTCGGGGCTCTCGTGGCCATTTTTCAACATGTTGAAAAATCTTCACGAGTCTTCCCGTGCTTACCTGCCGTTAGCGAGTCTTCCCGAGTACCTGCCGTTAGCGTTACGAGCCGCTACAAGACATCCCCGAGCTCCGACGTACCCGCTACGTTCATTCTCCGTGCATACCACAAGTTTGATTTTTTTTTAAAACTCGGGAGAGCTCTTGGAATGAACTCGTACCGTGGGACAGGGCTTTAATTCTGCTCTGATCACTTATGATAAGTGACTGTAGATTCTCCTGAGAAATGATTGAGCAGAGTTGTGGAGGTGGCCGTGGTCATTTACAGGGAGTGCATTTTTATTTCTTCACACCTGCACTCCACCCCTCCAACAAGATGCACCAGGCCCTTGCACACGCAAAACTGCCTTGGATGTATGACATTCCACGGCACAAAGGCCCTTCATCTGCCAGCTTCATGCATGCCCGATTTAATTAGTCAGAAGTGTGGTCACAGAGCATGCCTGGCGACCTCTGCCCTGATGCATGTCATTCCCACGCAGGCCAAAGTGGCAAATTTAATGACTCGCTCAGAGAACCTTTAACCTCGAATTGATCCTGCCGGATGCAAAATGATTGCAGTCAGTGACAGAATTTCCACATCAGAGAATTCACAAAAATGCAACTACTTGCATTGCAGAGCCAAAAGAGATAGATAAAAATATTTCGCTATTTTCAGCATTTTACTGTGTTTACAGGAAAATCTACATTCTTTTTGAAGGTGGGCAGGGCCACTGGCAAAGAGAGGAGATCAGTTATTTTTAATGTGCTGCTGATGTCTTGCGCTTTACCAGAGGAGAATATTGATGAGTCAATTTCCCAGTGATCTCAGGTATTATTGGCCGGGTTGAGTCAATGAATCATGTCCAGGCTGCTCAGTTGGTGTTCAATGAAAACTAATGAGCAAAGCTACAGATTTGCATTTCTATAGTGCCTTATATACTTCTTGGGGATGTCCCAACAGTTTTTGTAGCGCAATTAAGTGCCTTTTAAAATAAAACAAAAGGTGGAAACACACTAATGGTCAGACAGTATCTGTCAAATACAGAATTAATGGGCCAGATGGCGGTTCTGACTACCCAGGAGTTCCACTGATACTGTGGAATGCATGCCAGCACGTTTTTGAGATCTGTACTGCCGAATACGCACACCTGTCCTCTCATTCTTTCCCTGGACATGTCAATGAGTCCAGGCATCCTCCATAATGCACTCCATGTCACAGGGAGGCTGGATATACTTCATATCTGGCTCCTCACATTCCTGGGATGTCAGGACTTTCATGTGAAGAAAGACTGGATAGACTCGGCTTGTACTCGCTAGAATTTAGAAGATTGAAGGGGGATTTTATAGAAACTTACAAAATTCTTAAGGGGTTGGACAGGGTAGATGCAGGAAGATTGTTCCCGATGTTGGGGAAGTCCAGGACAAGGTGCCACAGTTTAAGGATAAGGGGGAAATCTTTTAGGACCGAGATGAGAAAAACATTTTTCACACAGAGAGTGGTGAATCTCTGGAATTCTCTGCCACAGTAGGTAGTTGAGGCCAGTTCATTTGGCTATATTTAAGAGGGAGTTAGATGTGGCCCTTGTGGCTAAAGGGGTCAGGGGGTATGGAGAGAAGGCAGGTACGGGACACTGAGTTGGATGATCAGCAATGGTCATATTGAACGGCGGTGCAGGCTCGAAGGGCCGAATGGCCTACTCCTGCACCTATTTTCTATGATTCTCAGCTTTAAGCCTGACTGAGGTGGAAAATTTACTGCAGCCCCATTCGTTTTAAAAGGGTTACTGGAATTCACTTAAACGCCAAGTGATGAAGTTTTAATTTCTTTCACTGTACAATATTTTATCTTAATTACAGCTATTTAATTAAATATTTTATTTTGTAATTTGAGATCTTTAAATTAAAAAAATTAACCTTAAATTGTTTTTAAATGTCTCTTATTATCGTTTCAAGCAGACAGAGTGATGATCAGGGCCAGTCACCATTCGCAGCTTAACCCTCCGGCAATAAAGGTAATTGTGAGTTTTAATTTATTTAGTGGAAATAGGCTCCTCGGCCCACCAGGTTCGTGGCGAGCAATGGTCACCTGCTACACTAGTTCTATCCTATACACTAGGGTCAATTTACAGAAGTCAATTAACCTGCACATCTTTGGGTTGTGGGAAGAAACGGAGCACCTGGAGAAAGCCCACACGTTTCACACGGAGAACGTGCAAACTCCGTACAGCCAGCACCCCCGAACCCCCAGCACGCAGAGTCAGGATCAAACCCGGGTCTCTGGCACTGTAATGAGCCTGTCCCACTTACGGGACTTTTTCAGCGACTGCTGGCACCCGTCATAGGTCGCTGCAGAAAACATGAACAAAAATTTTCAACATGTTGAAAATCCAGCGGCGACCAGATAGATGCTACGACTCTTTGGGCGACTGAGGAGACTACTCACGACCATGCAGGTGACACCCTGGCGACATGTCGCGGGGTGAAGCCTGTATGGTTGTGAATAGTTGCCCAAAGAGTGGTACCTTGTTCTGGTCACCGCTGGGTTTTCAACATGTTGAAAATCTTCGGCGATCTGCGACGACCTACGACAGGTGCCGGCAGTCGCCAAAAACGTGGTGTAAGTGGGACAGGCCCATAAGGCAGCAACTCTACCACTGCACTACTGTGGAAGTGAATGGTTGGGGCAGCCACAGAGTACAGAGAGATGCAATCAATGACAAAGGTTGGATCAGATGGTGAATAATCCAACTCGTGGTTTCAGGACAATGATCGCCTATCAGGGTCTGATGGAGGTTATAAAAGTCTGTGAGAGGGTAGACAGTCAGAACATCTTGTCTTGGGTGGAAATGTCAAATACTAGAGGATATAGAGACATACTGTATAGTAGTGAACTGTAGATGCTGGATCCTGAGCAAAACAAAAATCGAGTCAGGCAGATTCTGAGAAAATGGATAGGTGATATTTTGAGTTGGGACCCTTCTGCGGGCATAACTTTAAGGTCAGAGGGAGCAGTTTTGTTTTATATGGAGTGGTAAGTTCCACGATTGTGCAGACAGGAATGGTGGTGAAAGATATAATAGTGGTGTTTCAGAGGCATGTGGATACACATGTGATATGCAGTGATATGGAGTGCATGCAGGCAGAATGGATTAGTTTAATTAGGCATCACGTTTGGCACAGATATCATGGGCCAAAGTGGCTTTTCTGATGCTATATTATGTTCTATGCATGATAAGATACATCATCACATGCATATATCTGTGCCAGCGCTGAGTTCTTCTGGTTTTGTTTCATAGAAACGTAGAAAATAGGTGCAGGAGTGCGGCCATTCAGCCCTTCGAGCCAGCACCCCCATTCATTGTGATCATGCCCCCAATCAATAACCCGTGCCTGCCTTCTCCCCCATATCCCTTGATTCCACTAGCCCTTAGATCTCTATCTAACTCTCTCTTAAATCCATCCACTGACTTGGCCTCCACTGCCCTCTGTGGCAGGGAATTCCACAAATTCACGACTTTCTGGGTGAAAACGTTTTTTTCTCACCTCAGCCTTAAATGGCCTCCCCTTTATTCTAAGACTGTGTCCCCTGGTTCTGGACTCGTTGGGAACATTTTTCCTGCATCTAGCTTGTCCAGTCCTTTTACAATTGTATATGTTTCTATAAGATTTACCCCTCATCCTTCTAAACTCCAGTGAATAAAAACCTAGTCTTTTCAATCTTTCCTCACATAACAGTCCCGCCACCCCAGGGATCAATCTCGTGAACCTACGCTGCACTGCCTCAATCACAAGGATGTCCTTCCTCAAATTTCCTGTGTCCATAAAATGTTGTCCCTGCATCAGAAATGTTCAAAATATTGTCACTGTCGTAATGTAGTAACAACCAATTTGCACAATGAGTTATGCAGCAATGTAATAAAAGATCAGCAATCCTATCTTTGAGATGTTTCTTTGAGGTATAAGCATTGGCCTGGACGTCAGGGAGAATTCTCCCTGCTCTTGTTTGAAAGAGTGCCACAAGGTCTCTTACTGAGAGGTTGAAATGTCCGGTGAAAGACACCATCTCTGTCAGTGCACCTCTCCCTGAGTTCTGGTAGAGTATCAGCCTGGATTATACGCTCAAATCTCTGAAGTGAGATCAAACCCTGGTCTTCTGCCCCATATGTTTCACGTCGCTCCTCATTGTTTGTTTCTCTCTCACACATACACAACACATGTGCACACACACACACACTCAACGTCTTAATTCTGTTGGAGGCGGCAATTTTGGCCTACTGAACCCATGCCAGCACTCTGCAGGGGAATCCTCTTTGTGACATTCTCACTCAATCTTGGTAACCTTGCAAGTTCCTTTAAATTTGTTTCCAGTTTCCTTTGTACTCATTGATCATCTCTGCTTCCATCAGCCTAGTAGGCAACGTTCCAAGTCATTACCCTTTGCTGCATGAAAAAGGTTCTTCCTCACACCCCCCCCTGTATCTTTCGACCACAACCTTATATGGTATCTACATCCCCAGTCGTTCCATCAGGAAGCAGGAACTGCTATTTCTTGTCTTCCTTATCTAAGCCCATTGTAATCTTGTAACCCTCTGTGAAATCTCATTTTGACCTCCATTGTGTCCTGGAAAACAACATAACTTCAACAGCCAAATGCCATCTCTCATCCCCAGAAGCATTTTGGTAAATCTCCACTGCACATTATCCGGGCCTTCATTTCCTTCTCAAAGTTCAGTGACCAGAAACTGGATGCAATAATCTGGTTGGTGGTATTCAGAACTGAAGTATAACTTTAAGAAAATACACTCAGTGCTGGAATAACTCAGCGGGTCAGGAAGCATCCCTAGAGGACATGGATAGGTGACTTTTTGGGTCAGGACCCTTCTTGTGTATTTCTTCTGGATTGCTGCTTAGTACCACTGCTGATGAAGCCTGAGGGCCCATGTGTTTTGCTAACTGTTCTCCCACCTTCAGGAGATCTATGCACAAGAACCGTCTATTATTCCACACTCTTTAGAACTGTGTCATGATGGCTTTATAAACTCCATCCATCCTTTATGCCAAAACACATTGCCTGACAACTATCCTATATCTATATCCACTTCTGACTAAGGATTACATTATTGGGCCACTCATATGGAGTGGGTGAAGGTTGCCAACCTTACCTGGGCATTTTCCTGGAAATTTCATCGCATGACATTGCATAGACGCACGTGTCAGCCATATTCCTCCTCACACCAGTGCCACCATTCAAAATTACCACGTCTGCTCTGATCTTGGCCTCGTCTCCACTTTTCTGCTGAATACCCGTAACTCGCCATTCCCCTGTCGCCCTAAAATCTATCTGTCTTGGCCTTGAAAGGGTTCAATAATTCAGACTGCATATCTTTCCCAGGCAAACAATTCCATAGATTCATGAATGTCTGAGAAAATACATATATCCGCATAATCTTAAAAGGGCAACTCCTTATTCTGAGATACCACCGTGGCTCCGGTTCCGGAGGTGAAGCATTCTCTAGCATGTCACGTCTCCTCAGAATCTTTTATGTTTCAACAAGATCACATCTCTTGGTTCTTGGTCCTCCAAAATATTCCAAGTGGAATTTAAACTGGAGGTGGTATCTCATTCTAAACATTACCGAGTAGAGGCTCAACTTGTCCACATAAGAAAGCTCCTTCATCCCAGGAGTCAGCCTAATGAACCTTATATGAACTGCTTCCAGAATAAGTATAGCCCTCCTTAAATAAGGAGACCAATAGACAATAGGTGCAGGAGTAGGCCATTCGGCCCTTCGTGCCAGCGCCGCCATTCAATGTGATCACGGCTGATCATCCCCAATCAGTACCCCGTTCCTGCCTTCTCCCCAAATCCCCTAAATCCGCTATTTTTATGAGCCCTATCTAGCTCTCTCTTGAAAGCATCCAGAGAACCAGCCTCCACCGCCCTCTAAGGCAGAGAATTCTACAGACTCACCACTCTCTGTGAGAAAAAGTGTTTCCTCGTCTCCGTTCTAAATGGCTTACGCCTTATTCTTAAACTGTGGCCCCTGGTTCTGGACCCCCAACATCGGGAACATGTTTCCTGCCTCTAGCGTGTTCAAGCCCTTAATAATCTGAAGAAGGGTCTCGACCCGAAACGTCGCCTATCTCCTTCGCTCCTTAGATGCTGCTGCACCCGCTGAGTTTCTCCAGCCTTTTGTGTACCCTTAACAATCTGATATGTTTCAATATCTATCTTGTTTTCTTGCCTCAAGCTACTCATTCCCCACGCATCAGTTACGCACACTGCCTTCTAAAGGCCACTTGGAAAAAAGATCAAACCTTTTGTTGTTCAACTGTATCCATCTTATCCTTCAATTAAACCTAACCCTAACCAGGGATGAGGCCAGTGAGCACCAGAGGGACATTTGTCCACAAAATGACACCCTAACCCAACTGTTATTTCTAGTTAAAAAATCCTCAAAGATATTGAAAGGAGAATCCTAAATAGGAACTTCTGGTAGCATTCAGCAAGTCAGACAGCATCCATGGAGAGCACAATCAATACTTCAGTTTGAGAACACTTTGTTGGAACTAGAATATTGAGACTACATGTTTTATGTGCAGAGGGGTGGCGAGAACACTTTGAATCTGGTGATAAGGTGCTAATGTTGTCAAGGTAACAATTATATTAAAAACTGGCAGATTGAGATAGGAGAACAGAGAAATTTGTTAAAACATAAAAGAATCTCCACATCGGTGGAGAGAAATAAAATATGAGTTGTTTGGTTCATCATTAAGTCGCGTGGCGGTTACATTTCCTGTTGGAAGATGAGATGCTGTTCCTCAAATTTATCTTGAGCAGCTTTGGAACAATACGGGAGACCGGACAGGTGAGAGCAAGACAGGTAACTGGAAACTCAGGGTCAACCTTTCAGAACACCCTTGAACTGTGGTGTTCTGCACAGTAGTCACCCAATCTGCAGCTCTGATATAGAGGAGTCCACATCGCGAGCACCACACACTAAATTAGAAGGAAGACACATAATGGTGAGTAACTCAGTGGGTCAGGCAGCATCTCTGGAGTAATATGTATAGGTGATGTTTTGTGTTGGGATGCTACTACAGATGGGTTGCAGAGGAAGCTGGAGAGAAAGCTGGAAAATAGGATGGGGAAGACAGAGCATGCCCGATAATAGGTGAACACAGGTGAGGTGGGGTGGGGGGGGGGGGGGCGGGTCGGTAGGCAGGTTGTTTGACAGAGATTAAAAGACAGGTGTGAGCTCAAAAAGGATAAAGAGCTGTGAATTGTGAAATTCCAGGGTAGAGTCATAAAGTGATACAGTGTAGAAACAGGCCCTTTGGGCCAACATGCCCACACCGGCCAACATGTCCCAGCTACACTAGTCCCACCTGCCTGCGCTTGGTCCATATCGCTACAAACCTGTCCTATTCATGTACCTGTCTAACTGTTTATTAAATGTTGGGATTGTCCCAACTTCAACTACCTCCTCTGACAGCTCGTTCCATACATCCACCACCATTTGTGTGAAACCGTTACCCCTCAGATTCCTATTAAATCTTTTCCCCTTCACCTTGAACCTATGTCCTCTGGTCCTCAATTCCCCTACACTGGGCAAGAGATTCTGTGAATCCACCCAATCTATTCCTCTCATGATTGTATACACCTTTATAAGATCACCCCTCATCCTCCTGCGCTCCAAGAAATAGTCCCAGCCTACTCAACCTCTCCCTAAAGCTCACACGCTCTAGTCCTGGCAGCATCCTCATAAATCGGCTCTGAACCCTTTCAAGCTTGACGATATCTTTCCTATAACATGGTGCCCAGAACTGAACACAATATTCTAAATGTGATCTCACCAACGTCTTATACAAATGCAACATGACCTCCCGACTTCTATACTCAATACTCTGACTGATGATGGCCAATGTGCCAAAAGGCTTTTTGACCACCTTATTTACCTGCGACTCGACCTTCAAGGAACCATGCACCTGCACTCCAAGATCCCAATGCTCTACAACACTCCCCAGAGGCCTGCCATTCACTGTGTAGGTCCTGCCCTTGTTAGATGTCCCAAAATGCAACGCCTCACACTTCTCTGTATTAAATTCCATCAACCATTCCTCAGCCCACCTGGCCAATCATATTACTGAATTAGGAATGCAATACAATTGGTGCTTCACCTGGTGGCAGTAGGATGTCTAGGGCTTGCAGACTATTAGGCTGGAGGATGTAGAGGGAAGATCTCTCAAGGAAATTAGGTCAGTTTCTGTCTGGGGAAACAATGGCCTGACATTCAGAGAGGTCATGGACCGAGAAGCTGTGAAGAGATGTATGGGACCTGACATTCAGCTTCCGCAAAGTAAAGGTCAAGTCATCAAACATCAGTTTTCATCCCCTTGCAGGAGAAAGGATGCTGTTTAGGTGGAAAGAGGGCAGAGAAGATTCACAAGGATGTTGCCAGGACTTGAGGGCCTGAACTATAGGGAAAGGTTGGGCAGGCTGGGACTTTATTCCTTGGAGCGCGGGAGAGGTGATCTCATCGAGGTGTACAAAATCATGAGGGGAATAGATGGAGTGAATGCACAGAGCAGGGTAATCTGCACCTCCTCCAACCTCATCTACTGCATCCGCTGCTCTAGATGCCAGCTGATCTACATCGGTGAGACCAAGCGGAGGCTTGGCGATTGTTTTGCCGAACACCTCCGCTCGGTCCGCAATAACCAACTCGACCTCCCGGTGGCTCAGTACTTCAACTCCCCCTCTCATTCCGTATCTGGCCTCTCTGTCCTGGGCCTCCTCCACGGCCAGAGTGAGCAACACTGCAAGTTGGAGGAACAGCACCTCATATTCCGCTTGGGGAGTCTGCACCCTCTGGGCTTGAACATTGAATTTTCTCAATTCTGTTAACCCTTGCTGTCCCCTCCCGGTGCATCGGAAAATGATCACCGATGCACCCACGATTTCTAGGGACGCTCTTCCCTTCCCACTTTGCACTCCCTGACACCGGGCACTGTCCCCTGTGACGCAGGATGGGCAACATTTATTCTTACACCTCTCCCTCGCCACCATCCAGGACCTAAACAGCCCTTCCAGACGAGGCAAAGATTCTCCATCACCTCCTCCAATGTTGTCTCCCACATTTGGTGCTGCCAATGTGGTCTCAACATCAGTAAGACCAAGGGCAGCCCGGGTGACTGAATTGCAGAGCAACTGTGCTCTATCCGCAATAGCTATCCAAAGTTCCTTCTTGCGTGCCATTTCAACTGTCCTCGACCTTCTGCACTACTAGGATGGGGCCCAATGCAAACTGGAAGAATCGTACCTCATAACTTACCTGGGTAATCTACAAACCAATGGTGTGAACATGAATTATTCCAATTTCAAGTTACCCTTACCTCCTTTTTCTCCTCTCCCATAACCCTACATCCCTTCTGATCCACATCTGGTCCTCCCATTTTGTTTCCTTTCCCATATCCTCACTTCAGTATGGCATCACCCAATTTTCATCACTTTCCCCTTCAGTTCTCATTGAGTGCTGCCACTCACACATTATATCTGCCGGACATCACCTCTCTCCATCTGGTGATGATTCCATCTGCCCTTCATCTCTCCCCTAATGGTTCCCATTATAAGGTCAGATCCCAGCACAAGCAGCCTTTGTATTTCTGCTTATCACCCTCCTAGATGTCTCCACCTTCATCCTCTCCTCCCCCCACAAAGCTCCATCTCCCTTTTTTTGTCTGCCTTCACCACTCTCCCTCTCCTTTTTGTACTGGCTCTGCTCCCTCTCATTTAACGCCAACAGTTCTTTTCCACCATAGATGCTGTTTGACCCACCGAGTATCTCCAGCAGATTGTATGTTGTTGAATAGAACCTGGGAAGATGTGGAAAGGGAAAGAATCTGACTGGAATGTGGGGGGGGGGGGGGGGGATAAAGTAGGATGCGGTAGGATTTGTGTAAAATGGTTGGCATGTACTCAGTCGGCAGAAGGGACTGATTCTATTACATCTTGAAAGACCATCAACAGGCAAGACCTTTCTTCGAGTTAAATAATTTCTTACAACGCTCCGATTCAAACAACATTATCACTGAGCCACAGCTAATAATTAAGTCAGCGTTGCAATTCCTTGAATTCTGTTTCTCTCCTTTGCCTCCATGAACGGAAAACCACTGACATGTGGTGGATTGATGAATATTTGAAATGGTTGATGCTGGCAACAGCTTCAGAATGGAGTCTGCCAGGAGCAAAATTCCTAGATCAGACAAAAAAAATTAAAGCTCCACAATGCTACCACCGCCCACTCCACCACCCTTATCCAAGCCATTCAAACCCCTGTGGAGAGCTGACAGAGCAAAGGCTTCGGGAAAACGACTGCTATCTGACTGCACTAACTCAATAGGCCGAAGTCTGCCTTTGAAGGAGCAAACACTGTTCCTTTGTGCTTGCCTTAACTGTTTTGTGCTTTCAACAGTGAGGACAATAGACTTCTTCAACAGTTAAAAGTCCTCACAGGTGCAGTCGCGATTAAAGATGAATCTCTTGCCGGCTTTTTGGTGTTCTCAGTTTGGTTAGATCACAGACCCCCCCCAACTGACAGGCGGATGACTTCATAACCTTCCAATGACATATAACACTTAAGCCAATGAAAGAAAGAAAAAAAAACACTTGAAGTAGTTCTTGGTCCACTTGTTCTACCAGTGCAAAAAATGCTGCTGCCAATTTGCACACAGCAAACTCCCACAAAGGGCAAGGTGGCGATAGCCGGAAATCCATCACCAGTTGTTGTGCTGGAAGTTGATGAGCAGCAAAGATCCTATTAGCAAAGTTATTGCTATAGGATATTTGATGAGCAGTACCCAGCCTCTGAAATTCATCTCACTGGGACAGCGTAGAATGTGTCGTTGTTGTTGGAGCCCCAGCGAGCCGCTCGCGGTGAAAGAGAGACAGCAGCATCCCAATGGCAGGCCTGGCTCACCCACCGCGGAACCGGGAACCCGCCCAGGCAGAGAAGCCGCGGAGAGGAGGATGGAGGGAGACGGAGGCCGACGTTGGACAAAGGGCCCGTTAAGAAGAACCGGGGAGGCACCGCCCCCCCCCCCCCCCCCCCCCGGAGAACAAGTGCTGGAGAGGGCCATGCAAGGAGATGGACGACAGTTCATGGGACAACCGGAATGGAGGCGACGACTGCAACAAGCCTTTGTGATCAGCTGCTGCTGGGACTGTAAAATGGCGCCTCTTGCATATAGATTCAGTGGGCTGTTCTGTATATTCTGTATTGACTGGGGAATTGTGCTTATGCAGTGATAGTCTTGCTGATCTGTGCGGGAAAAAAGTATTTCACTGTACCTTGGTACACGTGATAATAAATAAACCATTGAACCATTATATGTGGGTGTAGTGCGTCTGAATTTGTTGAATTCCAGGCAGAGTCTACATTATTAACCTATACCATGAGCTGACAAACTCTGTTATCTTGTATTTACAGTCCTTGGATTATATAGTGCCCCAAGGGCAATTCATATTACCATTTGATTATAAGATTCACATCTTAAGAAATAATGCAAATTACTGGTATCCTGAACATTAATATGCAACACCCAAATATATAACATACACACCTAAGTATGACACCAATCATTAAAACATCTGACTTAGTTTGTGTTTGAAGGTGTAGCAGGGTGTCTGTAGATCAAGGCAGGCACAGAAAGCAGTGAAGAATGTTAACGGCATGTTGGCCTTCATAACAAAAGGAGTCGAGTATAGGAGCAAAGAAATCCATCTGCAGCTGTACAGAGCCCTAGTGAGACCACACCTGGAGTATTGTTTGCAGTTTTGGTCCCCAAATTTGAGGAAGGACATTCTTGCTATTGAGGGAGTGCAGCGTAGGTTCACAAGGTTAATTCCTGGGATGACGGGACTGTCATATGTTGAAATAATGGAGCAATTGGGATTTAGAAGGATGAGAGGGGATCTTGTTGAAGCATATTAGATTATTAAAGGATTGGACACGCTAGAGCCAGGAAACATGTTCCGATGTTGGGGAAGTCCAGAATCAGGAGTCACAGTTTGAGAATAAGAACAGAGATGAGGAAAAACGTTTTCACCCAGAAAGTTGTGAATCTGTGGAATTCTCTGCCTCAGAAGGCAGTGGAGGCCAGTTATCTGGATGCTTTCAAGAGAGAATTAGATAGAGCTCTTAAGGATAGCAGAGTCAAGAGAAATGGGGAGAAGGCAGGAACAGTGTACTGATTGTGGATGATCAGCCATGATCACAGTAAATGGCTCGAAGGACCAAATGGCCTACTGCACCTATTGTCTAAGGCCTCAATCTGGCACAAAACCTATGGCAGTGATCCCTGCCTTTCTATACAATTCTGAGATCTGCATCTCAGAGCCACTGCCTTACAGTGCCAGAAACCCAGGTTCAATCCTGACGTCGAGTGCTTGCCTGTACAGACTTTGTACATTCTCCCTGTGACCGCGTGGGTTTTCTCTGAGATCTTCGGTTTCCTCCCACACTTCAAAGGCGTAAAGATTTGTTGGTTTATTGGCTTGGTATAAATGTAAATTGTCCCCAGTGTGTGTAGGATAGTGTTAGTGTGTGGGGTCACTAGTTGTTATGGCTGGGAATAGTCGGTTTATAAATTAAACCAAACCTGGAGCACCTGCAGCGGGCACTTCAAGACACTGAGAAGGTACCACCAATGCCGCTTTCACAAAACCTCCTAAATTCACTGGAAGGATAAGGAAACCAACATCAGTACATAAAATTATAAGATGCATAGTCAGAACCTTTTTCATTTTCCCACGGTAGAATCGCTTTATGAACATTGAATCCTCCAATTTTAGGTACCAAGCCAACCCCGCACCTACCTACCCCACCCTCCCAATCTTCTACCCTGTGCCCCACCCAGATGCACACTCATTTCTCCCACACTCCCCCCTGGCCCACCTTGCCATTTCCCCTCCCACCCATATTCCTTCCTCTGGCATCACATTTCACTCCCCTTATTTTACAGCCCCTGTGAACGCATGTGTTTTATCCAGGTGCTGCGGTTTCCGCTCACACTCCAAGGACGTGGAGGTTTGTAGGTTGTGTAGGAAGGCACTGCAGATGCTGGTTTAAACCAAAGATAGACACAAAATGCTGGGGTTGGCTTGGTACTTAAAATTGGGGTTGGCTTGTTACCTAAAATTGGAGGATTCAATGTTCACAGGCAACGTCCCTGGAGAGAAGGAATGGGTGATGTTTTGGGTCGAGACCCTTCAGCAGACTTCATTCTGAAGAAGGGTCTTGACCCGAAACGTCACCCATTCCTTCTCTCCAGAGGTTTGTAGGTAATTGGTGTCTATAAAAAATTCTAAACTGTCCCTAGTGTTTGCAGGATAGTGTTAGCGTACAGGGTGATCGCTGTTCTGCGCGGCCACAGTGAGCCAAATGACCTGTTTCCACGCTGTATCTCTAAAGTCTAAATCAGAATCACACAGTCATAGAATAGTTGAGCCTGAAGGAAGTCAATCGACCATTGAGTCTGGACCAGAAAGAGAAGTCCAGTTAATAGTAGTCCTCTATTCTTGGCCCAGATCTCCACAATATTTTTTTTCTCTCCAAGACTCTTATAAAAACAACTACTGAATCTGCAAGCATCATCATATCAAGTCATGCATTCCAAATCACAATCATTTATTCCATAAATATTTCCTGTTGGCACCCCAGTTCTTTTTGCCACTCACCTTATTAACCATGGCATCATTATTAAGCAGTTATCATTCTGCAGCAAATCATGCAGGAAGATGCCTTCTGACATTAAGCGCAATACCGTGGCTCAGCATGCTGTTGTCGATGACCCAGATTCAACATTGATTCCAGTGCTATCTGTGTGGAGTCTTCATGTTCTCCCTGTGACTACATGGGCTTTCCCTGCGTGCTCTGGTTTCCTCCCATAAACCAAATGCATGATGATTATTTTATAATTTCCCTTCATGTTACATTAAGTGAGTGGCCGGAACATCAGGATGGAGTAATGATTATGTCGGAGAGTAAAGGCTGCAGGTACATGTGAGGGGTTATTGGATTGATGGAATTGCTCTGAGAACCAGTGTCGGTTCAAAGAGCTTTCTTATTGTAAGAAAATATGATACATTAGATTAACAAGTTTCTACAACCAAGCTTCAACGAAGATCTTTAAGTCGAAGGTACAGAATAACAACCATAAATCTTTGCACAGCTCCCACTTGAGCCTTGTGGCTGAACAGAAGTTACATGCAGATTTGGCATAAAGTAGGTAGCTATCCATGGTATTCCATGGTTGAAAGTAAAGAATGAAATTCAATGAAGCTTTCCATACAGACCAATCTACGCTTGTGAAGTATCACTTGAAACATACCTGTGAAAATCTCCTGGACTCAACATTATATTCAAAGGTTTTAGGCAGTCAGTATTTCTAATATTGTTCTAATTTCAGTTTTACAACATATAATGTACATGTAGATGTTTATTCCAACTGTATGATGTACCTGGAATATAATGAATCGCAAAAAGACATGGAGAACTGCAAAACAAGTGCATCATCTGTGCTTCACTCTCTCCAAAGTCACTGAACTGATGCACATAAGTCATGAAAATATGCACATTTATATGCACATTACTTTCTACTTTTTGAAAAGATTATTTAGCATATTCAGACCAATGTAGGGCTATTGGAGTCTTGAGCTAGCTCTCCCATTCAATAAAGGGCCTGTCCCACTATACGAGTTTACCCAAGAGCTCACCCGAGTTTAAAAAAAAATCAAACTCGTGGTAAGTACGTAGAATGTACGTAGCGGGAACGACGGAGCTCGGGACGTCTCTTAGCAGCCCGTAACGCTAACAGCAGGTACTCGGGAAACGCGGTAAGCTCGTGAAGATTTTTCAACATGTTGAAAAATGTCCACAAGTGCCCCGAGTACCTACGTGCGGCTATTACCGTAATTCTCCGAGTTCGAATCAGGGGAAACTCGGGAGAACTCTTGAATTACCTCGTACAGTGGGACAGGCCCTTAAGTCACGGTTGACCCAATCTTCTCAACACCACTTTCTCACTCACTCTCTCCATATTCCTTAACTCCCTTGTACTTCAAATGCTTGCAACTCTGCACCTTAAATGTTTTTAAAATGTGCAGTTAAAAATGTATTTAACATCACCTCCAAAGCTCTCTGAAATCAAAAGGGCTTGTTAGTGGAAACTATTCATCTCATAGTGATACAGTGTGGAAACAGGCCCTTTGGCCCAACTTGCCCACACTGGCCAACATGTCCCAGCTACACTATTTCCACTGCCCGTGTTTGGCCCACATCCCTCTAATCCTCTCTGACCCATGCAACTGTCCAAATGTTTCTTAAACACAAAGAATTGCAGAAGCTGGAATCTCGGAGATAAGCAACATTTTGGGACTGGGCCCTTCTTCCTATCCTCTAGAGATGCTGCCTGACCCATTGAGTTACTCTTGCACTGTGCACTAGGCCATTGACGTTGCATCTACTTCTTCACCTGGGGGAACATAGGACTTCTTCTTGACTCAATTCCATATAATTTTGTTTTGTCCCTTCCATTGTTTTCATTAGGTCAACTTCTCAACTCAGTATCCTGTACCTGTATGGAGAGAAGGCTGGTACAGGATGTTGCGTTGACTGATCAGCCATGATCATATTGAATGGTGGTGCATGCTCGAAGGGCCGAATGGCCTACTCCTGCACCTATTTTCTATGTTTCTATTTGTAACCACTTAGCTCTTCAATACTTTGTTGTATGGCACTTGTCAAACAGAAGCAATACTTCTTGTGGCAATATGCAATAGGCAATGTGCGCTTCTAATTCCATCCCAGAAGAAGGGTCTCGACCCGAAACATTGACTATTTCCTTCGCTCCATAGATGCTACCTCACCCGCTGAGTTTCTCCAGCATTTTTGTCTACCTCTTTCACAAGATAGGTTTTGGAACTGTTTGCTTCCACTGTCACTCCAACATTCCATTTCCAAATGTTAGGTTCATTAAGTGGTGTTAACACACAAACTACATCATGTTGTTTAAAATGTCTCCATGGTTGAGTCATAATTTTGTTTCTGTTTCAATTTCTTCCCTTTCCCTCTCAAGATTTGGCTGAATAAAGCTCATCTGCTCTGAATCTTCCACGCATTAATGAGTCAGTAGGTGGTGGAAACTGGCATTGTTCTGTCATTTAACAAAAAAGTTTGCTAATTGATGAAATATATTAATATCTCTGACTGGCATTATAGGTCAGTGATCTTTAGATACATTTCTTAAACTTAAAAAGTCCCACAACAAATTCCCAATGTGATCAAAGACACGAAAAAAATCAAAGTGGGCAGATGGATGGCAGATACAGTTGAATCATCGGAAGTATTACATATTGTGAAAATTACTGAAAAAGGACTGAGATGTCTAGTAACAGTTCTAGTAATATATTGAAGGTTATGAGGAAGAGATTTAACTAAAACAGATTGAAATCTGGATTATATGTAGACTGCTGTATAGGTGCATCAACAAGGCTAATTTTCTGCAAGATATTAGTTAGGCCACATTTGGAATATTAAATACAGCCCTGAGCTTTCCTTTTGCGAGTTGGAATATCCAAATAACAGAAAAGCGGAGATAAAGATTCACTGATATAACAATTGCAATATCTTTGAGAGTATTTAACAAACCTTTGATTTTATGCTGGGAACAATGGCAGCAGATTCAGGGGCACCACCATATGCATGTTTCCCTCCATGTCACAGATCATCCTGATTTGAAATAAGTCACTGCTCGGTGACTTGAATTAAATCACGGTCTAAACCCTGACAAATGCCCGACCCTGCACCAATGTGGGATTATTTTCACCACACAAAGTAAAGCAGATCATGAAGAAAGTTCACCATCACCTTCTCAAGCGCAGTCTTGGTCACATCCCATCATTAATAAATAGGCAGTGATTGTAAAGCTAGGAGTTTCAGTGAAGTTTCATCATTGGAACATCAAATGTTAAAAGTGTAAAAAGCTTTGGGAGATTAATCAAAGGGAAAAGGACTCCATGAGTTGGGGGAATTAATAACACGGGGGTATAGACTGAATTTTATCACAGGAAGGAATACAGGGTAAGACAGAGCAAAAGCTTTCACCTAGAGCGTTACTACCACAGAGAGTGATTTATCACAAGTGGTTACTGAGGCAGAGGCATGACATCGCTTAAAAGGGAATTGAACAAGGATTTGAAAAGGAAGGACAAATGGTACTAAAGTAGACAACTTTAAAAGAGTTAGCGCAAGAGGAGTTGGCTGAGTGCCCTTTTCTGTTCTGTAATGATTTTGATTTTCCTAAATTAATCAACTGACCCAGCAGGAGCCTATATAATCTCACTGGTTTGTCTGTCCAATATATTCTCTGTCTATTTTGTGCCTGATAGGGCCAGTCTGTACTTCCCTTAAGTTCTTGATGGCAGTTCATACACATCTGCCTCCGAATGTCAAGTTACTTAAAGAAACAGTACATCACCACACTTCGAGTGCAGCCAAGCTTGTAATATTCTCATTAACACAGGAATAGGAAGGTCATTACTCATCGGTTGCACAGACGGAGAGTGAGACAAAGTACAAGATAGTTGCCACACTGTAACACACACGAGTCCAGGTAGTCTATTGACTACCAAATTCTGCTCCATTGCAGCTGATAGATGTCGAAACAATGGAACTGCAGATGCCATTTTACCAAAAATAAAAGACACAAAGGGCTGGAGAAACTCAGCGGGTCGAGCATGGATAAGTGATGTTTCAGGTCATGACCCTTCTTCAGACAAAGAAGGATCCCGACAAACGTCTGCTATCCATGTTCTCCAGAGATGCGGCCTAGCCCGCCGAATTACTCCAATACTTTGTATCATTTTCAGCCGATAGATGTCCGTCTGGGAATGATGCCGATTGGCCCATTCCAGACTGCAGGAATACAAGCCAAAGGACACACTGAAGCTTGGTGCAGCCTATGCCACGACTCTGTGAAGTAGGACCACACTCTACGGTTCTTCAGCTACCGAACATGGAAGGGGCCAGGTCTGGTGCAGGTACCCCTCAAACATGGGAAGGGATATATTAAGTGTTTAAGAAGGAACTGCAGGTGCTGGAAAATCAAAGGTAAACAAAAGTGCTGGAGAAACTCAGCGGGTGCGGCAGCATCTATGGAGCAAAGGAAATAGGCAACGTTTCAGGCCAGTACCCTTCTGCAGACTTGTCTTCCAAGGGATATCACCCCAGGTGCCACACGAGTGTGGTAAATGTGTTTTCCATAAAGAAAGTTGCGAACGTTACTGGGTATTACGCTATTGAAGGTATAGACACTGTGAATGTATGAAGAGGTTTTGCAGTTTTTGTTTTGTATATGATTTTTATTCTGAATAAAGTTTGGAATTAAAAAAATAAAATAGCAGCTGAGAGCACCAAGACCAAGCTGAAGTTATACAGAGCGGTGTCCTCTCCACCTTCCTATATGGCTCGGAATGCTGGAGAATGACAGTAAGCGACATCAACCAGCTGTCAGTCTTCCATACTAAGAACCTGAGAAGAATCCTTAGAATATTTTGGCCAAACACCCTATCCAACCAAGATCTCCTTGCTCAATGCCAACAAGAGAGCAGGGACAGCATCATCATGAGAAGGCACTGGAACTGGATTGGCCATATACGGAGAAGAGAACCAGACAGCATCCCAAGAATAGCCCTGCACTGGACACCGGAAGGGAAAAGGAAAAGAGGGAGACCCAAAACCACCAGGCGCCGAACTGTAGAGGAGGAAATGAAAACAATGGACCTGACCTGGGGTAGTGTCCAGAAGCAAGCCCAGAACAGACAGGAGTGGAGGACCTTCGTTGTTGCCCTACATGTCAGGAGGCATAATAGGCAGTAAGTAAGTAAGTGATAGCTAAATGCAATGCTTCACAAACTATTCAACCTGTCCAATTTGAATAGTTTGGATTGAGAAATCAAGGGCAAAAGTGTTTACATCTCTGGAGGAATTTGATAGCATAAATGGGGAGAATTCAGAGCACACAGCACCATGGAAGCATTCCTTTACATGGCAAGTTGTGATGTGGATTGCACTTCTTTGGATGGGGTGAGTGAAGAGGGTGGAATTAGATTCAATAGGATCTTTGAGAGGGGAATGTTATAAGGAGGAAGAAGTTTATGCAAAGCACAAAATGCTGGAATAACTCAGCAGGTCAAGTAGCAACTGTGGATGACATGGGTGTGCAATGATGAGGTATCGGCACAGAACCTCTCTGATAATATTAAACAAATTATGTGTGTGTTGGGAAAGAATGGGAGGGGTTGACTTAGGTTTTCAAGAAGCTAGGTTATGCATGATGGGCTGAATGTACTCTCTCTGAGAAGTTCTACAAAATCTGAAATTAAATACTTGGTAAGCAACTGAGAAAGTTAAGGACAGAATGGTTCATGTTGAGAGCTTCAGTTTTATATTACACTGTAGATAGACACAAAATGCTAGAGTAAAGGGCCTGTCCCACTTTCACGGCCTAATTCACAGCCTTTTTTACTCCTGGACATTTTTCATCAGGCTAGAAAAACGCCCCGACCTACTTGATGCCACGAGTACCTACTAGTATCACAACCTACCTACAACCTCCTATGACCTCGTGACGACCATGCTGCGAGTATGAGTCAAGGGCAAACTCGGCAGAGGTGGTGAAGTAGGTCGTAAAAGTGGGACAGGCCCTTAACTCAGTGGGACAACTGAGTCACTCTAGTATTTTGTGTCTATCTTCGGTTTAAACCAGCATCTGCAGTTCCTTCCAACACTATATTACACTGTGCATCCGTTTGAATCCCACCAGCTCCACTCTGTGGTATCACCCCCTTATGTGGTGCAGAAAGTAATAGTGGTTAAAAAAATAACCTAAGTAGGGTTTAAAATTTAAAGTTGACCCATAAGTCTCTCTACCACGGCAAATGCAAACACGCTGAGCACCCACATTCCATCTCAATGGCGATCCTGAGCTGTCTGTTGAAGGCCACTTTAACTCCCCGTCACATTCACACGCTGACCTGTCCATCCTCGGTGTGGTAGCCATTTAGCTACTGTCACTATACATGTAAACATGTCACTACACTCAGGTTCTCCACTGCCAGGGTGAAGACAAATGTAAAATTGAAGAAAACAACTGATATTCTGCCTAGGTAGTCTACAGTCCAATAGTATGAACATTATATTTTACAACTTATTCCCCCGCACCCCTGTGTCTCCCTCTGCTTTCTCTTCTTCTGATCTACTTAGGTTCTCCTACCTTCTTTTTCCATAGCCCTCTCTAGCCCCTACTTCGTCATGCAGTTTTGTTCCTCTTCACCGGGCTCCATCCACCTACCACCGACACACAGGTTGGCAGTGGGGGTGGGGAGGAGGCTGGTGATGGGAGATGTTTGGAGAATGTGTGTTTACCATAGTGGAAGAGATATTACTTGAAATCAGAGGTAGACAAAAATGTTGGAGAAACACAGCGGGTGAGGCAGCATCTATGGAGTGAAGGAAATAGGTGACGTTTCGGGTCGAGACCCTTCTTCTAAAGAAGGGTCTCGACCCAAAACGTGAGTGTGGAGAAGGGTCTTGACCCGAATTCCTATTTCCTTCGCGCCATAGATGCTGCCTCACCCGCTGAGTTTCTCCAGCATTTTTGTCTACCTTCAATATTCCAGCATCTGTAGTTCCTTCTTAAACACTTGAAATCAGAGAGTTCAATGTTCAAGAACAGAAATGTCAGTACAGGAATGGGAAGGGAATTAAAATGGTTTGCAACCGGGTGATCCAGCAGGCCTTGGGCACACAGAGGGCAGTGACCTAGTGGTTAATTTATTAGTTACTGGATGAGTATCCAGCTGCCTGGGTTCCTGATCCAGAGACAAGAGTATAGATACTATTTAGGCAGCTGGGGAAATTTGAATTACTTTATTTTAAATATTCCAGATTTATATAATTGATAACGTGCAAGTACCTGCAATTGATTCATTGATTCTTCCGAGTCATTCGTAACTGTCAATGTATGTAATGTTGTTACTTGCGGGCGGAGCACCAAGGCAAATTCCTTGTATGTGAATACTTGGCCAATAAACTTACTTACTTGATATCTATGAAAACAAATCTGCTTTATCTGCAACTCCAGAGCCATCAATGTGATGGACTCCTAAATAGCCTCTGAAATGGATCAGAGAGCCACTCCATTTGAGGACAATTAGAAGGACTATTTGGCCCAGGGAAGGACTATTTCTTTCTAACTTCCTGAACTGGAGTAGTCCAGTCCCTTTACACACTTTCTGGTGATCTTTATAGAGCTGGTGGAGCACTAAACTTTAGCCGCGTTCTCTCGACTAATTCATTATCCCCTCATCAAATTTATGAATCTGTAGAACATTATGGATAAACTAGAAAGTATAAAATGCAAAATGGCTTATTAGCACATCAATATCCTTTTTATGGATGTGGTTAAAATAAGAGCAGGTTAAATTGTCTGCTAAATCCTTGGGTAATGACAAGTTGTATTTGTAAAGCACCTATAACACTAAAATCAGCATCGGATGCATTAAGAATTGTTATGTATTTAAGAAAATATCTTCAATATGAGATGCGTCTCTTATGGACAAACTGGATTAAGTGAGATTGTGGAAGATAAAATCAAAATAATGCAGATGCGAGAAATCCTGAACAAAGAGTGCTGGAAATATTCACTCTGTAAGGAGAGAGGTTTAACATTTCAGGTTAATGACTTTTCATCAGATGTTACCAAACTAGTTTGTTTACAGGCTGTACAGAGGTGACTCCATGAGTTCAGTAAGTCACACTGTGCCAGTTAGCCTGTTACTTGTCTGCTAAAAGACTGAGAAACACCAATGCACTGAAGGAGTCTTCTTAAACAGCTAGAGTTTCAATTGCTGACGATTTTCATGGGTCTTCTAAGTGAAAAGTACCTACGTGATGTAAAGTATTTTTCACCATACCGTCTGTCTCACTATTGCCTTGGGTCATTGCCTGGGGGAAGGTGTGTGGCTGAACAGGTCATACCTGTCATTTGCCAGCTATTGCTTCAAACCTTGTCCTCACCTCTTTCTACTAGCTATCTTCCCGCTACTCCAGTCTTGACCAAGGATCCCAAGCCAAAATGCTGTCTTTCCATTTCTCTCCATGGATGTTGCCTGACCCACTCAATTCCTCCAGCATTGTTTTTGTATTCACGCTCACATGTATATTCATATAATAATGCCTGCACATACAGATGCCGATGAGAAACAGTGAACTATTTCAAAAATAAATCTTTATAACAGAGCTGGATTGATAATTCCAGGTGGAATACTCTCTGGGTGATGTTTCCTTGCTGGCTGATCGGAGTCAAAGGTGGCGTTGGAGTGGAGTGTGGGAAAAGCGGTAGAAGCGGAGGGAAGGAGGTGACATCGTAAATTACATCACGGGTCTTACTTCCGATACTTACTTCAGATCCTTACTCAGATCATTCATAAAGATAAAATGACTTTATGTTCTTCATTAAACTATAAATTAAATGAGGGTCTGCTCTTAAAATACTGTATCTACAGAACTACAACTACGACGATAAAAGGCTCTGAGAAAATTATTTGCTATGTTGGGTTTTCTGTCATTCCAGTAGATATATATACTAGATTAAGTGGGACCCGTTGGGTCCCAGCATCACACGGGTGGGCTGGTCCCAAAATGAAATATTCCACCTCTCCACCAATTCAAATATTGGTGGCCAGTGGGGGGGGGCTTTCTGGAGTGCTAGTATGGGTGTTGTGGGCTGAAGGAACTGGTTTCCAGAGGGCTAGTATGGACATTGTGGGCCGAATGGATTATTGGGCTGGCGGCTCAGTCACTCATGCCTGTTGTGCTGGCAGCTCACTCACGGCTGGTGGGCTGGCAGTTGACCCACGGCTATTCCTTGAAATTCCATTTCAAGCAGGGTGCAAGGCCACCAAATTCAAGTGCAGTTTCTTACCACTTCAAGGAGGGTGCAAGGCCACCAAATTCAAGTGCAGTTTCATACCATTTCAAGCAGGGTGCAAGGCCACTACAGACAGCAAGTCATGACCTCTCCCTCCTCCATCTAGCAGAGACTGAGCCATGCCCACACTTCTGGGTTTTATAGTCCCTCCCCCCCCACCAGAAGGGCATGATTGACAGGAGAGAGAATCGCAACATTTTTTAAACACTAAAAGCTCATTTATTTTTCATCTATGGGAAAAATCCTCGGCACCTAATGAGCGGAGGAGCACTCCGAGTAAGATGGCCAAAAATCACAGCCATACGTGGTACCACTTTTTCTAAAATCAATTAAAAATGCAAACAGGAAGTGTTCAAGATTAGACTTTTAATTATATAGACGGCAAGGCAACTTTAATTCGGCAAGGCAACTTTAATTCGTCAACTTTAATTCGGCAAGGCAACTTTAATTAGGCAACACAGCTTTAGCATTTCCAAACCATAGGCCACACAGCTTTAGCATTTCCAAACCAAAGGCAACACAGCTTTGGCATTTCCAAACCAAAGGCAACACAGCTTTAGCATTTCCAAACCAAAGGCAACACAGCTTTAGCATTTCCAAACCAAAGGCAACACAGCTTTAGCATTTCCAAACCAATGGCAACACAGCTTTAGCATTTCCAAACTATATTTTCAAACCACATTAAGGGCACTGACAGGTCAGTAAAACCACTCACAGTTTAGTAGACATGTGTTCAGTGTTATTCACAGCTCAGACTGAGAGACGTAACCCTCTCGCTCCCACATTTTGCAGAGACTGACTGAGGCACTCAACACTTCCGGGTTTTATAGTCCCTTTGGAAGGGGCATGGCCTTCAGGAGCGAGAATTTCAACATTTTTTAAACACTAATAACTCTTTTATTTTTCATCTATGGGAAAATTCCTCTTGTCCTGCACAGCGGAGGGGGGCACTGAGTAAGATGGCTGTAAGTGACAGCGTTCTTTCTAAAATCAATATACAGAACACCAGGAAGTGGTCAAGATCAGACTTTAGGTAATATAGATATATTCACTTATACATATATATAGATATAGATATAGATATATATATAAATATACATACATACGCATACACACACACACACACACACAGAAACACGCACATACACACACATATAATAAATACCTGTATACCAGTTGTCCAGTACATAGAAAGCTCCATGGGTGAGGAAATATAAAATCTGACAACTTTTTTGTTGCTGGTCATTAACTGATATATCCTTTGGAACATACAAGTGTATAAAGAGATTCAAAAGATCGGGAGTTTATGTGGGAGAATGGACATTACACATAGGAATAGCCATATTGTTGTTGGATGGTGCAGCAAGCTCAAGGAGCTGGATGCTTCCATCTGCTCTTATTTCTTATGTTCCTATGAAAAGAAGGCTTGGCAAATCAGCCACGGCCTCTCCACTGGCAAGTGCAGAAGACATTTGGTAGCTGAACTCACCCATGAGGCAAAGCCCTGTGGGTGAGGTATGAAACGTGCAGGAGATGTGTGTTCCTTAGCTGGAGTTCACGTTTGTCATTATCACATGAAGAAGGAAGAATAGAAATTAAATATAAAGCAGATGCCGGCAGAGAGTGGTGCTTCATCATATTTACTCATTGTGTGAAGCTTACAGCTGTATGGCACACTCAAAATGCATATTGTTGCCTCAAGGCCATCAATATCACAATAACATCTCGGGACTGTGGGGAGATGCTGGCAATACACTGATGGCCTTTATTATTTGTTCTCTTCAAACTGCGTCCAAATGCAGTCTGGATTCTCACAACGCAGAACACATAAAGGACAATACAACCGATGCCAAGGACACGAGTGTGAGAAAGGGTTAGGGAAATGCAATCTTCACGAGTCGAGTGAGCAAAGCAGTTTTACTTCACCAAAACCACTCTGCATTCAAAGAGCACTAAAACATGTCAAGGCAACAAATGAATGACAAGGATCGGGACAAAATATATTGACACAATTGCTAAATGTTTGGAATAATCTATCAAGTAAACTAATAGGGACGTAAATGTTGGAGTTACTCCATTTATAATTACTATAATTAAATACCAAAATGTAAGGGTTAATATACCAGGGGGAGGAAGGGATGACGATTTGGATTTGGAACTGGAACCGATACCTTCAATACAGTGACTCACCAACTAAAACTTATTTCTTCCCGCACACACACACACACTACTAGTGAACTTTAATTACACTGAGTCTCCAGCCAAAGCTCATTCCCAACATTCTGCTAATTTCCTTGTTGAACCATCTCTTCAGTACCACAACCTTATAGTCATAGCCTATACCCCACCCATAGCACACTGACTCTACCTCTGAACACCTTTAGTCGCCTGTACCGGTTAATCAAAGCCTATCCCCAAGTCTGCTGACTCTCCTGGTGGGGAATCTTTATCTTCCTAGTACATTGACTCTCCAACATTGACTATCCCCTCCAGTACACTGTCTTTCTCAATGAACCCTGCCCTTCTTCTCTGTAATGTATAAGAGGGAAGATTTTTTACTGAAAAAGTCTGTGGGTGGGCCTAAACTTAAATTAGAGGGTCAGTGTACAGAGAGATATGCTTTTGGACAGAGTGGGTGGACGGAGAGATGGAGTATCACTGTACTGGACGGATGGCTGGAGTTACACGATCAGTGAACTTGGGAGAATGATCTGAGGGGCATGTCAGTGTACTTGCCTGCTGGGATGGACTTCAGAGGGAGCAAATGTAGTGGAGTTATACATCTAATGTCATATTGTAAGCTTCAGATTTTGAATGCTCGCCCCCAAGCTTTGATCTATCCAAAAATGTCATTGAATCATCCCTGTACGCCCATGCTAACCATCAAGAATCCATCTGTACTAATCCTATTTACCAACATTTTGACATAGCCTCTGTGATTTGCCAACTGAAGTGATTATATATATAGAAGATACACACAAAATGATGGAGTAACTCAGAGGGACAGGCAGCATCTCTGGATAGAAGGAATGGATGACTTTTCGGGTCAAGATACCTCTTACATGTTGAGATACCTGTGTCCAACACCTTCTCAAATGATGCATTTCAGATTCCAGCCACTGCTTATGAGTAAAATGTTTGTGCTCAGATCTCCCCTTATCCTGAACGATGCCCTTTAAGGGCCTGTCCCACTGTACGAGGCAATTCAAGAGTTCTCCCGAGTTTCCCCTGATTTGAACTCGGAGAATTACGGTAATAGCCGTTCGTAGGTACTCGGGGCTCTCGTGGACACTTTTCACAGTGCTGAAAAAACCTCACGAGTTTCCGCGTTTCCCGAGTACCTGCCTTTAGCATCACGAGCCGCTACGGGACATCCACGAGCTCCGACGTAGCCGTTACGTACATTCTACGTACTTACGAGTTTGATTTTTTTTAAAACTCGGGATAGCTGTTGAATTACCTCGTACAGTGTGACAGGCCCTTTAGTTGGAGAACTCTGGCTATGAGAAAAGGCTGCCTATTATCTACCCTATCTCTGCACTTCTTAATTTTGTTTACCTCAATGAGAGATGGCTTTCCCTTTGTTGGAATAAAATGTCACAATAAGCCCAATCCTTCCCTACTGCATTAGGGAAACTTCATTGACCATCAGGCTTTCCATCAGATATGTTGGCATCTGTTTACATTGCAAGTCAAATCTTTATCACTTCCTTCTTCTTCCCAGCCTGGCTAAATGAGTGTTCTGTGCTTTGTGTTGACAATATGATAATGTGGCTGAATGCAAGCCCCTGAGATATTACTGACTGAGCCTAGTTCTGACAGTGGACAGGGAACAGTCAATAAACTGCAAAACATTCTTGTTTAGCAGTTTGGTAAAGCAATTTTATACTGTGCACCGAGAATCAATAAACAGAAAATAAACCAGAACCAATTAAAGGGAGACCCTACATAGGGAAGCACACCTTCAGGAGAGCTGGAGTTAATGATATTCCATCAAATCCTAACTCTGCTTTGTGCACACACATTAATTAAATTGTTTTTTCCCCAGATCAAGCACGCTACATTTTAATGGTCGATGGGTGTTTCAGTGATTGGAAGGCTGTCAACAGTGGGGTTTCACAAAGATCAATGCTGGATCCCTTGCTTTTCGTGTATAAATATCAATGATTTAGACATAAATGGACGAGCAGATGATTGAAGTTTGCAGATGATCAAAAATTGGCCGGTACACTTAATAATGAGGAGGAAAGCTGCAGCCTGCAGGAAGATATCAATGGATTAGTTAGGGGAGGTAAATACTGACAGATGGATTTTGGTCAGAGATATGGGAAAAGCAAACAAAAACAACAGAATGCACAATTAGTGGTAGGACATTGAATGATGTGGAAGGACCATAACATTCTGGGGAGCGTCTCTACAGATCCCTAACAACAGTGGGACGGTTAGTGTGGTAGTGAAGTAAGCATATGGAAATGATTTTTTTTTAATCAGCAATAGGCACACAGTAAGATACAAGAAATAAAAAAAGAAGATGGTGGAAACATTCTGTGACAGGAGAATATAAGGGAAGTGAAACACAGTTAGCATTTTAGGTCTAAGACACAAAGAATATAAGGGCAGGAAGATGAAACTATTTGGGCCATAGATATGGTCCGGTCTGCAGGTCTGGTCAGCACATTGCAGGGAGTCATAACATTAGTGAAGGTACAGAGATGATTTATGTTGCTAATTCTGGGAGTTGGTTAGTTATCAGACTGACTGAACTGGGTAATTTTCTTTGGCTGCAAGGAGGCGGAGGGTGGGTCTAAATGGGGTAAAGAGGAAGAACAAAGTTCTCTTAAAAGGAAGTCAATAACTGGATGAGGTGGAGGGAACTTGAGGAACACATTTGTTCACGCAAAGAATGTTGGAGGTCTGGAATAGCCTGAATGGGTGTTGGAGGTAAAAACCTCATTACATTTAGAAATAATCTCGTTTAGAGCTTGATGTGCCTGAGATAAGCTGTATCTCTTTTTTTTTTTGATGAGCACAGACAATGGGTTAAACGGCCTCCTTCTGTGGTAAGAATTTCTAGGATTCTATGTTTATATGTTCCTAATCTCTGGATGACTTTCAACTAACCACATATAGCTTCTGCATCCCTGGAACAGAGAGGAGAATCAATCAGGATGTGTATTGCATCTACCCAGGAACACCATCACTTGCTGGGTCCACTCCAAGTTGTACAACACCCAAACTTAGAAATATATTGCTGCCTCTTTATTGAATCTTGGTTTAAATTCTGAACCTCCTTCCCAAATAGTACTGCGAGAGTACATTCACCAGGAAGGCTGCAGTGTGTTATGAAGATGGTTCCCTGCTACCTTCTCAATGATGTCTTGGAGAATGAGTAATAGATGCTGGCCTTGCCAATGTGGCCCAGATCCTGGGAATAGGACATAGAACAATATGGCAGAAGAATGTATGTGCCAAACATGATGCCAAGACCAACTCATATTCACCTGAACAAAATACATAGCCCTCCAATCCCTGCATATCCTTATGCCTTTTAAAAAAGTATCTCTCAATGCCCCTATTGTCTCTGCTCAATCACCACACCCAGCAGCATGTTCCAGGTACTTGCCACTCTCTAAAAACATGCCATACACATCGCCTTTAAACTTTGCCCCACTCATCTTAAAACTATGGGCTCTAGTATTTGATTTTTGGGGGAAAAGGTTCTGACTGTCTACCCTATCTATGCCTTCCATAATTTTGAAGTCAGCCTTCAACCCCAAGAATCACCTCCAGAAGGAGGAACTAGAAAGCCTAAGTAACCTGCAGGATACAAGATGAGTTGCTCAGTTCAGAATCAAACTGGGCAACAGGAATTCTTCCTATTTATTGGACTTCTCCAGCAATCTTGCTGCCCTAAAAAAAGAACAGAAAATGTTGGAAGCACGCAGCAGGTCAGGCAGCATCTGCAGGATGCGGAACAGAGACAACAGAGTCAGGTTCAGGGCCTATCATCAGAGCTGGAAAAGTGACAACACAAATTTGTTTTAATTTGCCAAGAGGCAGAGGGATGGAGAGTACATAGGGGATATCTATGATAGGGTACAGATCAGTGTTGTCAAGGTATCAGTCACTTCAAATGGCTCACAAGGGCATCCTCTACATTTGAGAAAATAAACACAGATTGGGGAGCCTTTTCTAAACATCATGTTAAATAGTCAATGGCAACCCTGAGGTTCCAGCCCAACTCCCACTGTGACCTTTCAGTTGTTGGTCTCCAACCATGTTCCAGTGATGCCCAAAGTAGGCTTGAAGAACATTAATAAAGTATTTGTTATGTTATGTTATGTTATTATCTCATCTTCCATCTGGGCATCTATCAGCTTTTGGGACAATTTGAATTTAATATTTTCAGGCAACCAAACCGTCTCTTTTTCTCTGTGTCCACGAATGTGACTGTATCTTTAATTTCCAATCCATTTATTTTGTCTCTACCGTCTCTAACTGCCAGGTTTTGAACTGATTGTTACCTTGACAACACTGCACCCTATCACACATATTACCTCTGTTCTCTCCAACTCTCTATCTCTGCAAATTAAAACAAATTTGTTTTCTCACTTTTCCAGTTCTGATGAAAAGACATTGACCTGAAGCATTGACTTGGCTCCTCTCCCTGCAGATGCTGCCTGACCTGCTGAGTGCTTCCAATATTTTCTGTTTGTTGTTTAGGGCAGCAAGGTAATGGAGGTGATGATTTTTGATGAGAGGTTACTCAATGGTAGAGAATGTAGAGCAAGCAATTTTAGATGCAAATGATGATCGTTACTTTATGCCCATCATCCTTGTAACTAACAGCTCTCTGGGTTGGGGAAAATAGTTTAGTAGAAAGTTCCTGAGAAAGTCTGCAACAGCCTTTCACACGCCAAGCACACACACTGACTTCTTCATGTGTTATGCGTACATGTTGCAATGGATGTATTCAGCAAACATACATTACAGATTATATATTGTTAGACAGAAGATGAAAGGCAGTGCTTTATACGTTCTCACTCCCTCACGTCACTCTCATTCTGGAATGGAAGAGCTCAGGTGAGATTTATTGCAGTTCTCACAAATCAGGGCTTGTTTCCCTGACAACCATGCATTTTGCTTCCATGTATCAGCTTTTGTCTAATCATTCAAACATGTTAGTTGCCTCTTATATCCAACACCTTCCTTTCTTTGGTAGTTGCTGCCATCAACTGACTCTATTCTACCAGGCCAGGTTCAGTGGGTACCTCTCTTACCTCTATGCCAGTCCTCATTCACCCTCATGTCCTCAGTGTGAACATTTGAACTTAATCCTGGGTGTGGCACTGAGGTAGTGCTGCTTAGTCGTAGGATCTGTCTTCTGGATGGGGTTTTATATAGTGGCCGATTTTGTGCTCTCTTGTGTGTACAAAGTACCTCATGGTCCATCATGATGAAGAAGGAGGGGAGTTCCACAACTAACATTTATCACTTGATATGCAATACAAATTTGATGCTCTGGGTAATCATTGCATTACTGCTTGTTGACTCTTGCTGAACACAATGAGGCTGCTACTTATGGGGCAGCACAGTGGTAGAGTGGCTGCCTTACAGCGCCAGAGACCCTGGTTCGATCCTGACTACGGGTGCTATTTGTATGGAGATTATATGTTCTCCCTTTGACCGCATGCTTTTTCTGGTTTCCTCCCACACTCCAAAGATGCACAGGTTTGTACGTTAATTGGCTTGGGTAAAATAGTAAATTGTCCCTAGTGTGTAGGATAGTGTTAGTATATGGGGATCGTTGGTCAGCATAAACTCAGTGGGCTGAAGGGCTTGTTTCCATGCTGTATCTCTACGTCTAAAGTAAAGTCTACTTTTGTGTATTGGATGAATAAGCAGAAAGAACTTCAGTGATTGTAAAAATATTTTGGGACATCCTGGAATTCTGGAAAGATACTCTGGAACTCCAAGACCATGTTTTCCAAATGGGTCATGAACAAATTGCAAAATTGTAAGCTGTGAGACAACAGTTTGATAATTTCTCCAACCTTTGGTGAATGCAGGTGACGATCCAGTCTTGTGCTACATTTTAATAATTGACAGAGCAAACATTCATTCCTACACTGAGGTGAAAAAGGGTGGGAGAGGGCGCCGATAGGCACCAGTTGAACTAAACGGCTCATTTTGATTTACATCTTCTCCATCTGTTTTGGGACCTGGCAAAAGTTGGCATTGCTGCAGCTGTTGCCATGCTCCTCGTGACCTTTGCCAAGATTTTGGAAGCCGGGTGCCAAGTAAGGGCAGCTGTGTGCCCACAGCGTGGTGCCCCAGAGATTGGTGATCCAGTGATGGGAATCTGTAAGCTGAATGTGCTCGCATCCGAGTGATGCATTCAACATGCTCTTTGGAAACATCTGTTCACTTGCACCCATTTGTTTATATCTCCACCCATTTCAGATGAGACTACTGCAAACCCTATCTATCAGTTCTGATTCTCTAAAAGTCATAGTCATACAGCACCGAAAAAGGCAATTGGGCCCAATTTGTTCTCGCCTATCAAGATACCTCTCCTGCGCTACTTCCACCTCCATGCATTTGGCCCATATTCCTCTAGACATTTCCTATCCATGGGCATGTCCAAGGGGAAGGAGAACAAAAAAATCACCAACAATAATTGCATTTAAAGGAACTATAACCATCTACCTTTCGCAATCGAAGGCATTAGCACCGATGAATTCCCATTATAAACCCTGGGGGTTAACACTGGCTGGAGAATTTACTGGACTAGCTGCATAAATAATGTGGCTACAAAAGTAGTTCAGAGGCTGGGAATGCTGTGCTGTGTGACTCCCCAGAGCCTTTTTATCACATACATGGCACGTCAGGAGTGCAAGATAACTAGGTTGAATGCAGCTCGAACAACAGTAAAAAAGCTCCATCCGTAACAAAGCAACCTGCTTGATTGGCAACCCATCCACCAACCTAAACGTGCATCGCTGCACCAGCAGCACACAATGGTTGCAGTTGCACCATCGGAAGAAAAACACCAGTAACTCACAAAGTCATCTCTGACTGTTCCTCCCAAACCCATGATCTTTACCATCAAGAAGGATAAGGCTAGCAGATGCAGGGGAACACCACCATTAGCAGGTTCCCCTTCAAGTCGCCCATCATTCAGTCCTGGAAATGTATCGCCATTTATTGTAACCAGAAGTATATGGAGATACCTGATGGTTTTGAGAGAGCATGTTCACTGGAAGAGCTACCCAGATCAAGGTGGGAGTTTATCGCCACCTTCTTGAGGGGAATAAGGATTGGGAATTAATGTTGGTCTTACTTTGAGAAAATAAGGGGAAGAATTGCTCACATGGTCTTCTTCTTGCGTATGCCATCCACAGCCTAAAGTTGTAAGATAATTTGTTCTGTTTGATCGTCTGTTTGTGCACGCCAGGTTGATTGCATTCGTGGAAACAGGGTGGACCAAGTGAAGGTTGCAATCTCCCACCCCGCTCACATGGTGAAATGTCAACTGAGCACAACTGACAAGCATCATCAAAAGTTAACATCATAACTACATCAGGAGGCAGAATTTCCTGTAAGTGGCATCAAACAGATGTACAAGGTCATTTAACAGTACTGCATGGCCAACAAACATCTTGAACAATCTGAAGAAGGTCCTGACCTAAAACGTCACCAATCCATATTCTCCAAAGATGCCGCCTGACTCCAGCATTTTGTGTCCTCTTTGTAAACCAGCATCAACAGTTCCTTGTTTCTACATTTTAAACATTGCAATCTGGCACACACATGTATTCTGGCTTTAAGGTTTAGAGATACAGTGCAGAAACAGGCCCATTGCCAACTGAATCCGCGTCGACCAACGATGCCATACACTAACAATATCCTACACATTAGGGACAATTTTACAATTTCACCAAAGCCAGTCAACTTACACACCTGCACATCTTTGGATGTGGGAGGAAGCCGGAGCACCTGGAGAAAACCCACGCGATCACAGGGAGAACGTACAACCTCCATACAGACATAGTCAGGAACGAATCCGGGTCTCTGACGCTGTAAGGCAGCAACTCTACCGCTGCCCCACTGTGCCACCCCAAACTGCTCCAACATGAAAAATGGCCTTCCAAAGACGAAAGAGCTGTGTACTTCTGCTCTGCCCCAAGGATTAGAAAGCAGAACAGAACTCCAGATGTCGCAAGATGCCCATGTCGACTTAAACTTGCATCTCCCTTAATCAGCTCCCCCTTAGTGCATTGTCTTTCTCAGCCTGCCACCTGGTGGCTTTTGGCAGTGCAGCATAGAGAATGCACCCAAATGAATGCCATGGCAACCAAAAGAAGAGAAAGAATATTAAGGAGCACACCTTATCAGGCAGGCTTTTGCCTGCAGACTGCAGATTTATCTTTTGGCTGTATTTTCACAAGGCATTTACCCTTCACCCTTCCTTTCCTTCACCACACATTGAAGAGATTGGCCATTGGCCTAGCCAACAGGCTTCACCTAATAGAGCAATTAATTCCATCGGAGGGGGATGGGAAAAAAATCATCTACTACTAGAATTTCCCGGAACCTCATTGAAGATTAATAGCCAGACCTCGGCTGTGAGTAAAACTCCGTACAAAAATCACTAAGTTCAAAATAAAATTGTGTGGGGCTTCATTTCGTTTTTGTTTACTGATTATAAAAACTATTGGAGGTGGAGAAAATAAAGGCAGCTTGACCAGATGGGATAGTTGGAAAGTGGAAATTGTGATAATACCTTCCAAAATGTGTGATATTAGAGTTGGCAACGCTGAAGAGGGAGGTGTGGGAAACATAGCATGGAGTAAAAACATCAAATGCTAGAAATACTTGGCAGGATGAGCAGCATCTGTGGACTGAGAAAGAGCTAATGTTTCAGGATGACAATTTTTCATAACAACACAAAAGACTAAGAAGTAGGAGTAGGCTACACGGCCCTTCTATCCTGCTCAACTAAATGTGACTGATCCTCCATCTCAGCAACATGTCCCATCACTGTCCCCATATACTTTGATTCCCCTAATACCCAAAACCATATGAATATTAATTTCAAATGAGGTCAATATCTGAGACTTCATGGCCATCCGTGGAAGAGTGTTCTAAAGGTTCCTCGCCTTTAAGTGAAGAAAATATCATTGACTCTTCAGTCAGGGAAAATTTCTTCCTTGCATCCAGCCTACCAAACTCTTTTCTTTGTAAGCTTCAGTGAAATCTCCTTTCACTCTTTTAAATTCTACAGTCCCAGTTTACTTGGTGTCTCCTCAGATAGCAAACCCATCATGTGTGTAGGAATGAAACTGCAGATGTTGATTTACACCGAAGAGAGACACAAAATGCTGGAGTAACTCAGCCGGTCAGCCAGCATTTTTGGAGAAAAGGAATAGGTAACGTTTCGGTTTGAGACCTTTCTTCAGACCCACCATTCCAGGGATCAGTCTATGAATTATTTGCTGCATTTCCTCTTCGACAAGTACGTTACTGCATTGACTTAAAAACCAAAATCATACACAATACTTCACATGCAGACTTACCAAGCTCCTATATATTGCAACAATGCTTCCTTATTCACCTATTAAAAACCCTGGGTAGCACAGGAGCATAGCTGGTAGAGCCATTGCCTCACAGTGCCGGAGACCCAGGTTCAATCCCGATCACTGCTGCTGTTTGTGTGGAGTTTATATGTTCTCCCTGTGACCGTATGGGTTTCATCTGGGTACTCCAGTTTCCTCCCACATCCCAAAGTCATGTGGCTTTGTAGGTTAATTGGCCATTATAAATTCCCCCTTGTATGCAGGGAATGGATGATAAAGTGGGATAACATTGAATTTGTGTGAACAGGTGATCAATGGTTACCATAGACTGGGTGGGCCGATGGTCCCGTTTCCAAACTGCAAAGCTAAAATAAACTAAATTAAACATTTGTGATAAAAAATGTTGGTGTACCTTCATTAGCTGCACCTACATGTTGGCCTTCAGTGATTTGTGTGCCAGGTCATCCAGGTCCACTTGAACATCAACATTACCCAATCGCTCACCATTTAACACATTCTCTGCTTTTCTTTATGTGCACCAAAATGGATGACTTCACATTTTCTTCCATCAGCCATCGGAGGGTTGTCGCCCACTCTCTCAGCTGTCTGTGCTGGGATAGAGACTGATCAACACAGATGGTGTTTGTGCTGTCTAGAGTTGTTGTAAATAATGAGCATTCACCACCCAACTTCTCTTCCTGCATCACTTGTATCACTCTTTCTCTTTTTGTTTCCATCCTATCACAGGAATTCACTTTGTTCTCTCTACCTTTCCCCTTCTCTACAACTTAAAATGTGTCTATTTCCTGAATTCTCCAAGTTCTTATGAAAGGTATTTAACCTGAGACTACCTCCGTTTCTCTCTCCACAGATGCTGCCTGACCTCCTGAGTACATCCACAATTTACAGTTTATATTTCAGATTTCCAGCACCAGTTTTTGCTTTTTGAATACTATGTGATAAGTCAGTCTTTTCTCTTCTGGCCTCAGCAACATTAGAAATGAAACATTACTCAGGCACAAGGTACTAACTTACTAAACTGGAGAACATACAAAATTCACACAGGCAACAGCAGGACCAAGATATTTTAAATTTCATAATTAAAAGTGAACAGATTGGAACTCCTTTCTTTTTTTTGAAGAATAGGGCCCAAAACGGGTTCTGAAAATATTTTATTTTCAATTATTTCTTTGGTGGATGTGTACATCACTCTCAAGGCTGGTATTTGATATTCATTTCTAATTGCATTCTCTCACTAGATCGATTCAAAGGGCAAGGAATCGCATTCCTTTGGGTTTGGAGTCACATGTACGTTGATTCAAGTAAGGATGTCATATTTCCTTCCTTGAAGGACATTAGCTAACTGGTTGAATTTTTATGACTGTCAAATAATTTTATTGTCACCATTACTGATACTTTCATTCCATATTTACTTAGTTGCTTAAATTTAAAATTTGCAGCTGTTGCAATACAAATATATCCCCAGATAAATATAATAACTTCAGGATACTTGTACGGTAACTCAACTATTGCTGGTTGACAAAATAGATGGCCTAGAAATTGCTCCACACTATATAGCTGTTGTTTGAACAGCACTGCAGGGTGACCCTAATGCTGTGTGTGGAGGTTGCATAAGGCTCGGGAATATTAATAAAGAGATTCATAGGTTGCTGGTTTTACATGGATAACACTGCACTAACACAGACGTTTCAACCTGTATTCCCCCATCAATGTGTTGACAGATTCTACCTGTTCTTGGCATGTAACAAGCAGAGGTGATCTTTGTAGGCAGTTCTTAAAGGGCCTAAAATAATGCAAGTAGCACTCTTCCTATTATGAATAAATGAAGGCTACAATGATGGGAGGTAACGGGAGAGTAACGGTTAAATGGCTACTGTAAATTAACCCTCAGAATTTGCCTTCTAAGGGTGCTACAATGGCACTGCAGTAGAGAGCCGAGTTCAATCTTGACTACGGGTGCTGTGAGTACAGAGTTTTTATGTTCTCCCTGTGACCATGTGGGTTTTCACCAGGTGCTCTGGTTTCCTCACACACTCCAAAGACGTTCAGGTTTGCAAGTTAATCGGCTTTGATAAAATTGTTAATTGTTCCTGGTGTGCAGGATAGTATCAGTGTACGGGGTGATTGCTGGTCGGTGCAGACTCTGTTGACGGTAGGACCTGTTTCGACGCTGTATCCCCAAAGTCGAAAGTCTAATAGGTAGATAGCAGGACAACCAATGGGGAGTTGATGGGTAAGTGAAAAAGTATAAATTTCACGAGATGGGTAGAATGGAACTGATCTGAAAGCTGGAAAAGACTTGAAGGATTGAATTACCTCCTTCTAGGTACTTCGGATCTGTTTTCACTAAGGAAAACACAAACAATCTCACAGATGCACTGAAGGACAGAGGATCTGAGGGGGTAGAGGAACTGATTGAAATTTTCATTAGGCGAGAAATGGTATTGGGTAGGCTAATGGGACTGAAGGAGGATAAATCCCCTGGGCCTGATGGTCTTCATCCCAGGGTCCTCGGGGAGGTTGCTCTAGAAATAGTGGACGCATTGGTGATCATTTCCCAATGTTCAATAGATTCAGGATCAGTTCCTGTGAATTGGAGGATAGCTAATGTTATCCCACTTTTCAAGAAAGGAGCGAGAGAGAAAACGGGGAATTACAGACCAGTTAGCCTGACTTCAGTGGTGGGGAAGAAGCTGGAGTCAATGATTAAAGAGGTAATAATGGGGCATTTGGATAGCAGTAAAAGGATTAGTCCAAGTCAACATGGATTATGAAAGGGAAATCATGCTTGACTAAGTAAAATGGATGCAGGGGTGCCAGTGGATTTAGTGTATCTAGACTTTCAGAAAGCCTTTGATAAGGTCCCGCACGGGAGACTGGTGACTAAAATTAGACCACATGGTATTGGGGGTAGGGTGTTGACGTGGATAGAAAATTGGTTGGCAGACTGGAAGCAAAGAGTAGGAGTGAACGGGTCCTTTGGGGCCGATGTTGGGGCCGCAACTGTTTACCATATATATTCATGATTTGGAAGAGGGAATTAGGAGCAACACTAGCAAATTTGCATATGACACAAAGCTGGGTGGCAGTGTGAACTGTGAAGAGGATGTTAGGAGTTGCAGGGTGACCTGGACAGGTTGAGTGAGTGGGCAGATGCATGGAAGATGCAATATAATATAGATAAATGTAAGGTTATCCACTTTGGCGGCAAAAACAAGGGGGCTGATTATTATCTCAATGGGGTTAGGTTAGGTAAGGGGGAGGTGCAGCGAGACCTGGGCGTCCTTGTGCACCGGTCACTGAAAGTTGGCTTACAGGTACAGCAGGCAGTGAAGAAAGCTAATGGAAAGTTAGCCTTCAAAACAAGAGGATCTCAGTATAGGAGTAAAAAGGTTCTTCTGCAGTTGTTAATGTCATGATTAATTTGCCAGTGTTAATTTGGAAAGAAAGTGCTCGAAAGAAGGAAAATCCTGCTAATAAGTAAAGCATTTTTTTCACTTGACACTAAAGTACTCCGAAATGTAAGCAAAATTACTGTGGCTTAATGCAGTATGTGTGTGAATATCAGGGGAATAGATAACATACAAGGCATGTTGATAAAATATGGTTAAATAAGATGGAAGGTGGTTTGTGTGGGAAATATACCATTTGGGCCAATGGCCTGTATCTGCTCTGTACATTTTATGTAAACGAATTGCTTGGAACACTATGATGTTAGACATGTGTTTTGGCATCTGGGCCTCCTCTGGGATTACAGAGTACGAACGAGAATCTTTTGTCTCAAATACGATAACAATTAATCACATTGACACTGCTGCAAGCAACCACTGTGAAAAATCATTAAAGTGGTGTTCTTTTTCCATTTTCTTTGAACACTTCTGTTCACTATTTGTAAAGATATTGGTATGGGGGTAATAACTGAGCTGAGTAGGTAGAGGTGGGAAGTCAAATTTACAGGAATACCATGACCGAAGTGAGCAATGCAGACAGCACAGAAAAGGAACCAAGGTACCACCAGAGATCAGGGGGTATGGAGAGAAGTCAGGTACAGGATACTGAGTTGGATGATCAGCCATGATCATATTGAATGGCGGTGCAGGCTCGAAGGGCCAAATGGCCTACTCCTGCACCTATTTTCTATGTTTCTAAAGTCAGAGTGGAAATGAAGGAGTATCTCTGGAATAAGACTTGAATCTTTAATCTAGAGTCTGTGAAAACCACCACTGACTACATCGGATAGGGGAAAGAAGTAATCGAGGCTTAGAAAGTTATGTGTTCACATTGAAAATCACCACATCATTGTGGGTGGAGATTTTAATCTGGTCCAAGACACTATACTGGACAGATCTTCGAACAAAGTCTCTACTTTAATTAGATCAGGTAGGACTTTGCATGCTTTTGCCAAACAACTTGGGCTCACAGACCCATGGAGACATACATTTCCCACGACTAAATTATTTTCATTTTTTTCCCACATGCACCGCACCTATACCCGTATAGACTTCTTCCTCTTAGATAACGGACTGCTCTCCAAAATCAAATCCAGCGAATATCATAATATCGTGATATCAGATCACGCTGCGACTTTCCTCGATCTCCACTTTCGTGAACGAACTGACCCCTTTAAACAGTGGAGGTTCAACTCCTCATTACTAGCAGAGGCGCACTACAAGCAATTCTTGCACTCACAAATCATTTTATATTTTGAGCTGAATGACTTGCCGGACATAGAAAGAGGTATACTCTGGGACGTTTCAAAAGCCTATATTAGGGGCCAACTTATCTCTTTTGTCTCCAACCTGAAAAGAGCCGAGACGTCCCAAATGGCAGACCTGTTGCGCAAAATAAAGGATATTGATGACAAATATGCATCTGACCCAGACCCTAATTTTTATAAAGAACGCCTTAGCTTACAACAGACTTTGATCTCACATCTACTAATAAAGCCAAGCTACGACTGCTTAAATCTAGGCAACACTCTTTTGAATCTGGGGATAAAGCTGGGAAGTTTCTGGCCTATCAGGCCAGAACTGAGGCGACTTCGCGGCTAATTCCAGCCATTGGATCTAGCTTAGGGGAGATCCACACTGATCCGCACCTGTCCTGAGAGATATGTACAATGAGGCGTTTCTACATTGTCGCCTACCGCCCACCTTGTCGTGGGCTACTATCTCCCTAATTCTTAAAAAGGAGAAAGATCCCCTGCTTTGTAGTAGCTGCAGACCAATTTCACTCCTGAATATGGACCTCAAAATCCTCTCTAAAGTCCTTGCGCTCCGTCTTCAACAAGTGATGCCCTCTATTATCTCGTTAGATCAAACAGGGTTCATGCCAGGCCGACAGTCCTCCCACAATACTAGGCGTCTCCTTAACATCATTCATTCACCAAGTAGTGAGACCCCGGAGATAGTGGTCTCCCTCGATGCCGAAAAAGCTTTCAACAGGGTCGAGTGCAGGTACCTATATGAGGCGATGGACAGGTTTGGCCTCGGCAATAGTTTCATTCTTTGGGTCAGTTTGTTATACTCGTCCCCGGTGGCCTCAGTACAAACAAACGACACACTGTCGCCCCACTTCCCCCTTCGGAGAGGTACCAGGCAGGGTTGCCCATTATCACCACTCCTGTTTGCTGTTGCAATAGAACCCTTGGCGGTTTGGTTACGCTCAGAGAACGGCTTTAAAGGTATTACACGGTTTGACACAACTCATAAAGTCTCATTGTATGCGGATGACCTGCTTCTGTGCATCTCAAATCCAGTCAGCTCTCTCCCTGTGATTATGAATATTTTAGAATGGTTCGGTGTGTACTCTGGTTATAAACTTAACTACCAAAAAAGTGAGCTATTACCGATTAACTCATTGGCTAAGCAGCTCCCTCGCTCTTTAACCTCGTTTAAATGGGCGGAGGACGGGTTTCGCTACCTCAGCGTTTTAATCACAACACCTATATCTGATATGTTCCGCACAAACTTCCTGCCTCTGGTTGAGAAAGCTGAAAGAGACTTTGACCACTGGTCAGTTTTACCATTATCCCTCGCGGCCCGGATAAATCTGGTCAAGATGGTCGTCCTACCCAAATTCCTGTATCTTTTCCAGCACGTCCCTATACTTATCACTAAATCTTTTTTTGATAAATTAGAAAGGAGAATATCTAAATTTTTATGGGGTAACAAACCGGCTAGAATTCGAAATACGATACTACAGTCTCCTAAGAGTGACGGCGGTTTGGCACTTCCTGACTTTAGGCGATACTATTGGGCAACTAACTTGCAAAAAATCCTGTATTGGATGAATGATGACTGCGACCACCAACCGACCTGGGTACACATGGAAAAGGCGAGTTCACGTCTCCTGTTGCGGTCTGTTCTATGTTCCAAACTCCCCATTTCTACAACTGTGGATGCAGGCCCAATTGCTTCCCTCTCGCTCAAGATATGGAGTCAACTCAGGAAAAACTTTGGTTTATAAAGCCCTTCCATCTTGACCCCACTGCTTAAAAATCACATCTTTAAACCTTCAAGTACAGACTCCGCATTCAAAACCTGGCATAGTAATGGTATCAGTAGTATCAAAAACCTATACAAGGATGGCATTTTTCTGTCCTTTGCGGAGCTTTCGTCCAACTACAGCCTCCCAAACTCCCACCTTTTCTGTTTTATCCAGATTAGGGATTTTGTGAAGAAGACATTCCCTCACTTCCCAAATCGCCCCCCTGAAACCCTGACCGATTCCATCCTAGCTCTAGATCCCAACCGGAAGAAATGCATGTCTTTTTTGTATAACTTGTTAGGGTTGGTAATATTGAATTCTCATACCTCATTAAAAGCTGCATGGGAGGGCGAGCTGAATATGAAACTAACAGACCAGCAATGGGATTCTGCCTTGGATTTGATCCATTCTTCCTCCATATGTGCCCGTCATGGCCTAATCCAATGCAAAGTCCTTCACAAAGTCCACTACACAAATGCAAGACTATCTAGAATATACCCTGCTGTCAAGGACACCTGCAACAGATGTAATCAATCCCCTGCCAACCATAGCCATATGTTTTGGTCTTGCCCTAAGCTGGCAGCCTTTTGGAGGAGTGCTTTCGACGTGATAAGCAGAGCCTATGGCCAGACTATTCCTCCAAACCCACTGTCAGCTATTTTTGGTAATCCTCCCAACACCAACCTCTCTGTTGCGTTGAAGTGGGTCCTGGCTTTTACAACCTTGTTAGCCCGGAGACTGATCTTGCTTAACTGGAGGCTTACCTGTCCCCCGACACATGCCCGCTGGATCAAGGAGGTGCTCTCCAACTTAAAGCTTGAAAAACTTAGGTTTTCTCTCAAAGGCTCTACCAAGATATTCCTAGATACGTGGAACCCTATCCTGGAACTTGTTAACTCTCTCAACCTGTTTCCGGACTCGGAAGAGGACTGAGTGCCTTCTATCACTGCTCTGTATTATTGCAGCTGCTCTCCCCTTAACCCCACCCCCAAACACCTTTTTTTTGTGGGGGGGGGGGGGTTTGTACATTTTGATTCGTTTATCTTATCGTATTTGTGTGGATGTGTACGTATGTGAGTGTTGTTTGTCCCCGTTTAGTTCCGACCTGATTCGGGTGGATTGAGGGGGGGGTAAGGGTAAGGGCCTTGAGGGTCGCTTACATACTGTTGCACAATTATGTCCTGACTATCACCATCTGTTATCATTGTATGTATGCAAATTGCTGTGAAATTCAAATAAAAAGATTTAAATAAGAAAGTTATGTGTTCACAGTAAAAGTTGTTTTATCCATTAGAAAGATTGTAAAAAGTGTGATATTGAACCAGAAAGGTTTACTTTGTATGGAGATGCAAGGAACTGCAGATGCCGGTTTACAAAAAAAAAAGACACAAAGTGCTGGATTAAGACAGCAAGTCAGGCAGCATCTCTCGAGAACATGCATGGGTATTATTTCGGGTTAGGACTCTTCTTCAGGCTCGAAACTGAAGAAGGGTCCCAACTTGAAACATCACTTATCCATGTTCCCCACAGATTCTGACTAACCCACTGAGTTACTCCACCAATGTGTGGCTTTTTTTTAACTTTGCATACCGACTCAGCTAGCCTAATTAAAAAAATGTATGGTACACCATTGGTCGTAAGGGAAGAGAATTGTACTACAGTGTATCTCAACCCCTTCAGTGGAATAGAGAGAATCCTTTCACTTTTCAAGTGGAGCAAAGATTGTTGACAGATGTACGAAATTCTGTGGATTAGAGATCAAATTATTGTTGGATCTGGTAGTCCATCTCGAAAGAAAAACTTCTATGTGAGATTGGAATTAGACCTAGAAAAATGGATGCAGATCTGAAAAGCTATGGATGCTAGAAGTGTCAGATGGCCAATAAAAGTACTACTTATACCAAAATGCAAGACAAAAAATAAAATAAGTATAGCCAAGTTTCCTTTAAGATTCCACAGTTTGTGTTCAGCAATACAACCAAATGCTCTGGTTAGGACTATGTACAATATGGATTTGAAAATCATTGCATAATGAGGATATTGAATGTCCATGGAGTAGATGAGATGCCATGTACGATCCAATTTTAAATACCAATTGAAAGCAATATACCAAAGGAGGTCAATATGTCAAGAAACGCTCACTAGAAATGAGTCCTTGAAGATGTCAGTGCAAGGGTAACCAGACACATTGATTGAGTCCAGAGTAATATGCGATACTCTTCCAAGGCAAGTCATCTATTTCTAAACCATGTGCTGTTTGTGGACGAGACCATATTGAAGCATTTAGGACATATTCTATGATGGTAGGGGATCCAAAGAATCCAGAGAGCTGAGAGAAACAACGTAGATTTATTTGTGGTAAAGTGGAATGATGTCACACTCATATTTGGAAGAAATACCATGCCGAGATGAGAATGATAAAAGGATGCTTTTAGAGGGTCAAGAAGATTGATTCATTGCCAGCGATGACTTCACCTTACAACTCACAAGTGAATATGCAGATATTTTTAATGGATCAGGTACACTAGAAGGCAAATACCACCTGTCTTAAATAAGTAGAAGTCGCCAGCAGTACACCCACTGAGACCTGCACTGGTGGCTATCAAGAAGAAACTAAAGTGGAGGTGGAGACACCGACTAAAACACAGACAGCGGCATCAGTAAATGCATCCGTCATTTTCTGATTTTGTGGGCAAGCTGAGAATATGCTTAGGTTCCAGATATCTTAAAGAACTCTGAAAAGTGGCTACTAATCCTTGAAGACTGTAGAAGGTTTTCTGACAGATCAGAGTAGAGCAAATAATTATGAGAGTGTTTGATACATAAAATGGGTTCCAGCATGTGAAGCCACCTACATAACTTGTTGAGGCATGCCACTTGATTTTAAACAATTGAAGAACATCTTTAATCAATGGAAGAATTAGGGCAGCACAGTGGAGCAGTGGTAGAGTTGCTGCCTCACAGCGCCAGAGACCCGGATTCGATCCTCAGGTGCTGTCTGTAAGGTGTTTGCATGTTCATCCTGTGACCGTGTGGGTGCTCCAGTTTCCTCCTGCACTCCAAAGTCATGCACGTTTGGAGGTTAAGTGGCTTCTGTAAACTGTAAATTGTCCCTAGTGTGTAGGATAGTGTTAGTGTATAGGATAGTGTTAATGCATGGGGTGATCGCAGGTCGGCTCGGACTTGGTGGAGCGAAAAGCCTGTTTCCGCGTTGTATCTCTAAAGTCTAAATTATATGAAGTTGATTGCTGCACAGGAAGGTCACAATGGTTTAAAGATCATAGTAGATGACATACTGTTCGTTTGCGAAGGAGAAACAGGAGAATGAGCTGAGTGAGCCCATGACTAAAAGCAATAACCCCAATGAGCAGATGTAGGTAGAAGCAATAGAAAAGGACAGGTTAAAAGTAGACGTTTTAAAAGGACATTTCTTTTCTGAGTTATTTAATTAGTAGAATTGATCAGAAAGCAGAGCCAGCAAAAGTCAAGGCAGTGAAGCAGATGCCAAACCCAACAGATGCTACAGTAGTACGATGCCTTATAGGGGTCAACAACTTTCTAGACAATGTCTTGACCCACTTGAGTGAATTACATTAACAGCTAACCAAGCAGATGTGAAATAATAGTTCGGGCAAAAAAAATGTAAGTCGTGGAAATTTGAAACAAAAATAGGGAATTCTGAAAATGCTCAGAATGTCAAGCCAAATCAGTGAGGAGAGAAAGGGTAAATGTTTTGAGCCAAGGTCCTCTCATCAGTGAAGTGTTGGTTGGCTCAAATAAAATGGAAACACGGAAGAGGTTATGGTGCAATACTTTGATGATAAGAAGGAGTTGCCTGTATAAGCAGACGCGTAAAAGATGGAGCAATAGAGGAGGGTCAACTGATGAAATACACAAACAGACGTCTGACAGATATGGAGACATATTACACACAAGCTGAAAAAGGAAACTGCTTGCTGTCATCTTTGGACTGGAGAAATATCATCAGCTGCAATTAAGAAAATGGCATGTGAACACAGTGATTAGATGTCATCTGACATCATTGTTATTAAAATCTTACAAACAGTGCCAAAGAGGTCACAGTGAATGCTTTTGAGAAGTCAGGCATACAACATAAAGGGTGAATAACGTTCAAGCAAAAATGAACGATCTCAAAGATACAAAAGAGCTTGAGATGGTCAAATTGGCAAGACAAACACAAAAGTGCTGGATTAATTCAGTGGATCAGGCAGCATCTCTAATGGACATGAATAGGCAACATTTTGGATCAGGCCGAGCTGGTCTATGATCCTTCTTCAGTCTGAGTTACTCCAGCACTTTGTGTTTTTTTGCAAATGCAATTTCTTGTATCTCCAATTTGGCTGGACACATTACAATTTTCCCACGTTCTCATCTACTCCCTAGGTGCAATTTACCACAACCATGCACATTTTGGGGGATGTAGCAGGAAACCAGAGCACCCAGATAAACCCACATGGTCACAGGGAGAATATTTTCATCTCCATACAAACAAACTGAGGTCAGGATAGAACCCGGGTCTCTAGTGCTCAGAGGCAGCTGCCATACCAGCTGCACCACTGTGCCGCCCTAAAGGAAGCATTCCCTTCAAACAGTCGTCGAAACAGATGACCGTTTCCACTACAGTACTCTGCTCGGCCAGCTGAGCTATGGAAGGGAAGCCATTTATACAGGAGATTGAGGAAGCTATCAGACAAGCGGATACAGATGCTGGACATACTCAGCAGGTCAGACGATCTATGGAAAGAGAAACAGGGTTTATGTTTCAGCTGAAAGTAAAATGTTTACGTTGTTTCACTTTCCACAGACCTGATGAGGGATCTTTGAAAGCTTAACTTTGTTTCTTTGCCCAGGCATGCTGCCTGACTTGCTGAGTGTTTCTATATTTACTTCAGATTTCCAGCGTTAACAATTATTTTTGATTTTCTAGAGAATCAAGTGCAGCAGCTGAGGCAAGTTGGTTCAAACAGGGTAGGAAAATGATACTCTGTGATGTTGAATCTGTTCTCATATATAGTTTAACATGAGAGGTATAAACTTAGCACTCAAAGTGACCTGATCTTTATAGGCCAAGGCAATTTCCTCTCAAGTCATGAAGTGGACAGCATATGCACCCCTCACAGATGGGAGTGAAAGGTTGTGTCCCTGAGAGCACGAGAGCATTTACTGGCCAGGGATCCTGGGAATAGAACCAAAGAAAGGAAATGCTTCATTCTCATCAAGCTCCAGACCACGAGCAAAAGATGGATTAAAAAAAAGACACAGTGCTGGGGTGACTCAGCGGATCAAGCAGCATCGCGGGAGAACATGGATAGGTGACGTTTCGGGCTGGGATCCTTCCTCCGTTCCCTTTTTGTAAACTAGCATCTGCAGTTCCTTGCTTCAAATAAAGATGGATCAGATCGGTTTCACCTAAATACATTTTTTGGTTGTTACTTTTCTAATTTCTGGGAGATGGACTTCTTAATAAATTATCCTTTATGCATATGTGTGGACTTAAATAAGCATTTTCTGCAACCTCCTTGCTGTTTTGTGGTAGAACAGCAATGATCTCAAATGATCAACCGTTATGCACATATATTGTTTTCATTAACAGGTACTGGTGAAGTTTCTTCAAAGACGCTGATGACCATTCACAAGCTCAAGTTTACCAGATTATGGTATTCTTGAGATGGAGCTCAAACATTGCAGATGCTGGAAATCTGCAATTAAGAACAATTCTGGAAACACTAGGCAGGTCAGGCAGCAGCTGCGTGAAGAGCAAAGGGGTTATTGCTCATGCCTTCCATCCTGATATATACCACCCCCATCAGTTTAATCAATGACATTTGGTCCTTGAATCAATTATGGGAACAGGTACTCCTTTTTCTTCATCCAAGCCCATTATTTTCTTCACCTTGATCTAATTTCCTCTGAACCTCCTTTGCGCAAAAGATAAGATTCCCATTTCTCCAAACTAATCTTGCAGCTGGCACTGTGGCGCAGCGGTAGAGTTGCTGCCTGACAGTGCCAGAGACAAGGGTATGATCCTGACTCCCACATTCCAAAGACAAGCAGGTTTGTAGGTTAATCAACTTCTGTAAATGGTCCCTAGTGTGTAGGATTGAACTAGCGTACAGGTGAATGCTGGTCAGCATGGACTCAGTGGGCCATAGGGCCTGTTTCCACGCTGTATCTCTAAACTAAATTGGAATCTGTCATCTCTCAAAGCACTAGTAAAACTTCTAGCACATTCATGTTCTTTTGATAATTAACATAATTGTCCACTTGTGATCTAACCTGTGTTCTTGATGCTATCAATCTTCTCTGATTTTGAAAAATGCTCTCCAATTTTGTATTTTTCCACCCAGTTTGACAAAAAATATATTTATCCTCCACAGATGATACCTGATCTACTGAATGTTTCTATCATTTTCTGGTTTTTATTTCAGATATTCAGCAGATAGCACAGGGAAAAGGCCCTTCAGCCAAAAATGTTTGTGCCGAACACACCACCAAGCTAAACTGAGCTCATCTGGCTGTACATGATCCATATTCCTCACACTTCAATGTGCCTATCTAAAAGTGTCTTAAATGCTACTATCATATCTGCCCCCACTACCACCCCTGACAATGTGTTCCAGGCCCCTACTATCCTCTGTACAAAAAAAATCACAAATTTTATTTGGGATTATAAATCCCACAGAATACAAAGAGCTCATCTGAATAAACCCAAAGTAGTAGGGGGATTAGCACTCCCCACCTTTATGTATTACTACTGGTCTGTAAATATCAGAAACATGATCCAATTGCTGGATAACTCTCCCCAACAACCGGATTGGACGATTATGGAGAGAGAGGATTGCTCTCCTTATAATATTGGAGCAATCCTTCTCTCTCCAATATCGATGAATAATATAAATTACAACAATAATCCAATTATATACAGTACAATCAGAATTTGGAAACAAATAAAACACTTTCTAAAATTAAGAAATGTATCTCTCTTATCTCCAATCGGTAAAAAACCCTCATTTAAACCTTCAACTATAGATGAAGCATTTATACAATGGGAAAGAGCTGGAATTAAAATCTTTGGAGATGTGTATGAATCGGGAAAACTATTATCATTTAAACAAATACAACTAAAATACAATTTGGGAAACAATCAGTATTTTAAATATTTCCAAATCTGTGACTATCTGAAAAAATACGCACAAGATTATCACAATATGCCTCCAGACTTACTGGAAGAAGTAATGAATGCAAAGGCAGAATCAGCAAACCTAATATCATATATATATATAATATTATTCTAAATGCAGAAATACCGACAACAGATGGTAATCAGGAGAGACTGGGAAAAAGAATTAAGTATAAAAATTCCCAAAGAAAGGTGGGAAGAATATTTATTAAACGTGCATAAATGTTCAATTAATGTAAGACACACCTTAACACAATTTAAAATCTTACACAGATTATATTATTGAAAAACTAAAATAAGTAAACTTTTTCCCAACGTCTCTCCTATATGTGATAAATGTCAATGTCAAGAAGGTAATATAGCACTCTCATTTGTCTTTTGTACAAAAATTCAAACATTTTGGACTGAAATTTTTGAAATTTTCACAAAAATATTTAAAATAAAACTGACCCCAGAAGCAGACTGGATAATCTTCGGGATATCGGAAGATTGCCCTGAATTAAATGTGTTTCAAAAGACTCTATTTGAATATGGCTTAATAACTGGAAAAAAGCTCATCTTAAAATTCTGGAAAAATTCTCCGGTACCCACAGTCAATATGTGGATTTCATCTATGTTCGAAACACTACACTTGGAAGATATGAGACTCCGACTAGAGGAAAATCAGACTGTTTCTATAAGATGTGGTCTGCATTTATAAATCTATTACAAGGATAAGGTGCAAGAATACCTCAAAAAAGTACCGGTGTCGGGTCTTGGTAAAGGGGGAAGAAAAACTGTCGAGTTGATAGATTCCTTTTGCGAGATGTTTATAATAAAGTAACTGGCTTTTCTTTTTTCTTTCTCTATTTTTCCCTTTTTCTTTTTCATTTAAAAAAAAAATTTCTCTCCAGGGTCTATCTCTTAATTCCCGTTTCTAACTCATCAAGGGTTTCCTTTCCCCCTGTCACACTTTCACATCTCTTTTTCACTTTTCTACTTTCTACGCTGCTATTTTTCTCTCTGTTCTCTCTTTTCTAAAGCCTTAAAATAAAAAAAATTAAGGGGTACAATGACTGTAATACAATACAAGGGATGTACACTGATGTAACTTACAGTAGTACCGCTAATAAATAAAGATATAAACAAAAATAAATAAAAGTGTCTTAAATGCCACTATCATATCTACCCCCACTACCACCCCTGACAATGTGTTCCAGGCCCCTACTATCCTCTGTACAAAAAACTTGCCTTATACATCTCCATTAAACTTTCCCCTTCTCACCTTATAGCTGCACCTCTAGTATTACACATTTCCACCCTTGGAAAAAGGTTCTGACACTCTACCCTATCTATGCCTCTCATAATTGTATATATGTCTATCAAGTCTCCTCTCAACCTCTGATGTTCCCGAGAAAACAAACAAAGTTTATCCAACTTTTCCTTGTAGCTGAAACCCTCGATTCCAGGCAGCATTCTGGTAAACCTTCTCTGCATCCTCAAATGTCTCCTCATCTTTCCTGCAGGATTTAAAAAACATTTCATGCTCTGGTTTTGAACTCTATATCTCTATTTATGAACCCCCTTATCCTCTGTACTTTACCAATTGCACCTTCAAATACACCAACTCACCCATAATCCTTTGACCCTGTGTAAACATCAGCACTGTGCCATAATAGGTCAATGGTCACCTTCTTACCACTGAATCACAAGGACGTGTATTTGAGTCACACTTTGGAAACTTCATCGGAAACATCGAGGCTGGTACAGTGGACTATTGAGGAATGGTGCATTGTTAGAGGCAGGCCATTAAACTGATACTCTTTTGCAGGTAGATCGCTTGCAGGAAAGATCACAGGACTTTATCTAGGTATGTTACAATACCTACCTTTAGCAGCGCTGCAGTTCTGCCGCTCCCCGTGTGCGTGACTTTAGCGCCTTTCAGAGGGGGGGCGGGTTTAAAATGCCGTTTTTCTCCAGACAGTCCAAGTCGATCCATGTCGGGCGATTTCGTCGCTAAAGAGAAATCGCTCCGACATTTCATTCATGAAGGTATTTTTAAACTACGCTAGATTATTTATTAACTAGAGTAGTTTAAAAATCATCTTCTAAAGCCGTGAGCACCGACAGCAGAACGGACCTAACGTAGGGGAGAAAATAAAGTGCACAGTTTATTTTTACATTAAAACTTGGTTTTTAGGAAGGCTTTAATCACATTTTCATGTTGCGAAAAGGGGACAAAAAAATTGTATGAACCGGCTGTATTTTTCATACCGACTTCACCGCAAACCGCAACATTCTAATCCACCGCATTCCACTAAAACCCACTCGCTAGTTGATTTAAATGGCCATTAATTTACAGGCATTAAACACTAAATTCCTTCCATTTGGCCTATAAATTCATGAAAATGAGATTTTTAAATCATGTTTTATAGTGGATTATTGTGTGAATGTTATTTGGACACTTAGGCAATTTAAAAAAGTTTATCTTTTCTTAAGAAATGGATAGATGTTTAGATCTAGTAATTGAATTTTGTAATTAGCTACAATTAGATAACTAACTAATTATATGCTTTAATTTCAGGTCATCCAAGTAAGATTGTTTCATATTTGTTTCAGAATGCTTCAATCTATAATAATTGAAAATTTCATTCTCTTATTTTTTAAGAAAGTTATGGAAAGTTATGGACTGTTCTAGATTACAGCTTTTGAGTTAAGTCAATGGAAAGACAATGGGGAACAAGATGCTAATTTCCGAGTATGAAAATGGCCATAACCTCTTTAATACTGAAGATATGAAAGTGAATTAGGTGTCAAATTAAACTTCTTTTTATGCTTTATCTGATGGGATAAATTGCAGACTTGATTTTTTAAATCTCAAAATTTTGTAACATTGCTACTTTATCCAGAACTGAAACTCATCCATAAACTAATGTTGGTTAAGAGAAAAGATCACATTGCTGTTTCTGGAATCTTAAGACCGCTCATAATCAAATGTGGTACACCTCATATTACAACAGTAATTACACTTAAAATAGCACTTCATTACCTGCGAAGCACTTTCGGATGGCCTGAAAGGTACAGAACAAGTGCAAGAATTTATTTCTTATTATCACAATGGTGTCAATATTCCTGGACTTGAAGAGGAATTAATAGGCTGTAAACACTTTATTATTTTTAAATCCTCCCTTCTGCATTGCTTTTGTCAGTTCAATGAGCTGAGACACAATATATTTAACTTAAAGCCTTTAAAGAGCATTAAAGAGGCAGTTCAATTGGCGTGAAGTCCTCACAGATCGGAGTATTGCATGTAAACTATTATCCACTGCCCTCTGCCGGTCTCCTGGGCAGAAATTTGAATTAGAAAGCAGAAAACAAATAATTAAGAACTAGTCTGCTGCCATGACAGGGTCCAGATGCAAGATAAATAGCAGATACACACAAGAGACTGCAGCAGATACTGGAATCTTGAGGGAAAAATAACTAACTGTTGAAACATTTGTACATTGATAGAAAGGTTTAGAGGGGTGTGGGCCAAATGTGGGAAAGTGAAACTAGTGTACATGGTACATTTTAGTCAGTATGAGCACGTTGGATTGAAGGGCCCTTTCCTGTGTTGTGTGGCTCTAGCTGCTGGAGGGACTCAGCGGGTCAGGCAGCATCTGTGGAGGGAAACGGG